>JAXHKN010000211.1:0-41666 GCA_038407165.1 Ceratocystis variospora
GGGGGGGGGGGGGGGGGGGGGGGGGGGAGGAGGGAGCAACATGCAGCGAGGAGGGAGAGGTGATGGAATAGAAGGAAGAGTCGGGGAAGAGAAAGGAGGAGGAGTGTGAGCGGGAAAGAGAGGAAACGGTCTATGTTTGTATGTGTGTGCGTGTGTGTGCGCGCGCATACAGCTTGTAAGACCCATGCCTAGGTAGATTGCAGTTTGTGCAGCGCACACAAAGATTCGAAATCGCCATTCCGATCACACCTCAGGAACTTGAGCTTAATGTTACATTATTTCTCCTGGCTAAAGCCCAGAGCTAGCAAGAGGCTCTGTCTGTTGGTCCCCAAGGAGGACAGCTTCGATGGTAGCTTTCCTGGCTGCGCAACAATACATACACCTACAGCACCACGCTCGCAGCACTGCACACTATACTAGCGGCGAGCACGAAGGATACCGTCAGGCCCTGGTCAATAAGGGCAGCACGCACTGCACATACCGGCATGCATGAATGCAGTTGTGAGTGCATCGTTAGCTGTGTCCCAAAGCCATTGCCGCAGTACCACATATAGCCTGCAGCGGGCGGGCTAATCATGTTGCTTTTTTTTCTTCAACGCTGTACGAAATGTTTGTTTGCAAGCCACACCACTGCCCTTTCGTCTTCTCTTCTCTTTTTTTTTCTTCCCTTCTCTTCTCTTCTCTCCTCTCATCCTCCTCCCTCTCCCTTGTTTGCCAATGTAAGCCCTTGTCTGGTTGTCCTTGACCACGGCCTTTGGCCTTTGCCTTGGAGTTGGCCGCCGCTTTGTAACGCGTCTCGGCCTATTCTGGCTTAGTGTCAAGGATACCCCTTGCTACTAACGGCCGCCCCCTGTCCCTTCGTTTGCGTACATCACTTGTAGCCCTATCCCTGTCATGCTCTTCATTCTCAATGATTCCACATCTATTTCATGTGGGTGCGAGACAGCCTCTTCTTTTTGGGATGGAGACTCGGCACCCGAGTGGGGGAGCAGTGAGAAGGAAGTAAAAGAGGAGGGCAGAGAACGAGCACAGAGAGAGAGAGAGAGAGAGAGAGAGAGAGAGATGGGCTCTGTCAAGCAGTGGACAAAATATCGAGGCCAGAGAGAGGGTGTGCGTGAACATGCCATCTCGGCTGTGTTCCAGGCACTGTATATATTGATTTGATACCATTGGTTATTCGAAAACGTAATCAATCTTCATCTAGTGCTGTCTTGTAGCGAGCCATGGGCCTTGTCTTCTCTCCCGCATGCTCCAACTCCAGTCTCCGGGTAAGGCGAAGGGAGGGCTTGAACAGGAATACCACTAGAAGGCACCGTCATTTCCGTACATTCCAGATGATGGGGTAGAGGACAGAGAATGTAGGGCATAGGAGATAGTGTTCCAGGTTAGACTGAGACAGCAGCTCTAAGTCGGCGTGATGTCGATGACAAGCTTGGAGAAGCAAGCGGGACAGCCAGCACGGGTAGGGTTATTAACAATATAGGGTTAAATATCTGGCTAGCACTAAGCGAGTCCTAAGGGAAGAATGGGGCCTCGGGCCTTTGTTTGTCAAGATTCCTTCCTTGCTCTTGCTTCCTTTGAAATCCCTGAAGTTACAGCCTTCTTCTCGTTTTCGTGCCCTCTATTGGATGTTGTTTTGTTTTGTTTGGAAGAGATTGAGGCATTGGGTCTGGGTCTGAGTCTCTGAGTCTCTGAGTCTTTGGGTCTCTGGGTCTCTGGGTCTTCGACTGGCTCTCTGGCTCTCTGGCTCTTCGATTCGACTGGCTCTCTGGCTCTCTGGCTCTTCGATTCGACTGGCTCTCCGACTGGCTCTCCGGCTCTCCGACTGGCTCTCTGAATCTCTGGCTGACCCCCTGCCCCTCTGCCCCCTAATTAGCTCCAGGCCGGCGACGTTGTTATTCACCAAACACTCAGGCACTGTGCCGTGTACATTGTGCTGTATATCTTTACGTCTGCCAGCCACAATGACAAATACCCATTATCGACTGCACATCCACATGTCCATATATGCCAGCAGCAGCCCGTGGCTAACCTATCGCTAATGAAGTCGACCTATGGGCCTATGCGTCTGGTGTTTCTATTTAAAGACACAAATTATCCGTCCGACTGGCTATATGGACATCCCCCCTCCCAATATCAGAACGGACTCTTCACTTGCCTCATTTAAGTTATATGTGATTACGGAGTATTTGTCCTGCCATGCCCTGCCCTGTCGTTGTCTTTGCTTCACTTCTTTTTCTTTTTTCCCGCCCGTGCTTGTTGTTGCTCATGGGAGGAGGCTTATCTTGTTCTAATGGTTGATGAAGTCTATCGTAATAGGAACAGGACGAGAACACCGATTTGTTCCTGAAATTTCACGTGGTGCTAGTGCCTTGTCTTGCTGTCTATTCTGGGCCTTCTACAGCCCCATGTAACAGGTTTGCAAAGCCCTGTAACTTGTAGGCTCTAAGCCTGTTGTGGGCATTTGATTTCTTCCCGTTTGTCAGTTTCAACATGTCTAACAAAACTAGAAATGGGCTGTCGGATGGTATTGCCAGTTTGATCTTTAAGGGGATCATTGGATATGCACATATCCCCGTGTCTCCTCATTCCTCCCTCCTTGTTTCTGCCTGTTTGTGTGTCCGTCTCTCTGTCTGTCTCTGTCTGACTCTCTCTGACTCTCTCTCTCTCTGACTTTCTCTCTCTCTCTGACTCTCTCTCTCTCTCTCTCTCTGACTCTCTTTCTCCCTCTCTCTCTGACTCTGAATCTGTCTTTCCCTCTGTCTGTCTCTCTGTTTGCCTCTGACTCTCTCTCTCTCCCCATCCTTCTCCTCGTATGCATGTCAATGAAAATAAGAGTGCAATGCATAATAATAAAAAAGAAAGAGAAAAGGTACCATTTTCCGTCCTGCCCTGCATCCCCTGCATCCAATCATCCAGCAGGCATAGAGAGAGAGCTGCTATGTCGTTTGTTGCCTCTATTCTGTGTGCATGTATTTTCCGTGCTATTATTTGCATCTTCTTTCTCTTCCATGTCACGGAGTTAAGCTCCCACCTCTGATGATTGGCCTAAGCTTGGTTTTAATATCCAAGGTACAGCCCAACAAGTGAAAACCCAGATCCAGCAGCGAAATCAAACAATTGATCAACGGACCAGAGCCTGGGCCAACAACATGATACTCGACCCAACCGGAACCGGGTTGTGGCAATGAGCTAGGCCATCTAACAAACAAATTCGGCCTCTTGGCTCTGTTTACCCCCCCCTCCAGACTGGGAACAGTACGTTGCTTTAAATATGCAATCATAATTATACGAGCAACACGACATGTTGTCTAATTTACCTGACTTGACGCCTATGCATAACAACAGCAGCAACGACCGCGACAACTACCAGTACGCTTCGTGCCTTTCCTGGTTGCTTCTTTGTTTTTGCATGGCCAAACTCATCTCTCAACCCTATTCCTGATCGGCATTTGAGATTGGAGGTGGCGACCAAAAGGGCCAGCCACAAGTTGAACAATAGCATGCATGCATGTTATGCTTGCTTATGTTTGCTCGTACAAACAGCCCTGGACAGCCAATCCAAACGTAACTTCATCCAAACCCCTAAACCCTAGGTCTGGGGTCTGAGGTTTTGGTCCTTGAGTCCTCCCCGGAATGGACTGGACTGGGCTGGTCTGTTTCGTAGCCAATACAACATGGTAGGCAGGTTCTGATGCGACCATATAGATGTAGCATCCTCTGCCCCTCTTCCAAAACGGCTAACAAGCCCGGTGGTGTGAGTCCATGTTGGTTCTTTGCATCAAGGTATATTTGAGGCTGGTCGGTAACGGAGAGGACAAGGTAGTGTGGATGGGAAAGAGAAAGAGGAAGAGGAGGCGAGGGGGCCAATGGGGGCGTCAAATCAAGCGAATCATATCGTGTCAAGTCTTTCATTCTTTCTTGTTCTTGCATGCAAAGGATCACAAAATACCAAACTATACGGTCCTCCCCCCATATAGAGAAGATGCAGACAAATCGCATCACGAGGAATAAGCCTACCCGGATTCAACCAGCATACGTTGCCAGAAAAATGCAAATGCAATGTTTGTTGTTTGTGGGTATAAGCCACTGCTCAGACCGACCCAGACCTTTGCTTCCCGCTAGTCCATGGGGTCCAAAACTCGGCCCTGCCACAAGTTTTGTATCCTGTACTAGTAGTATCGCCTTCGATTGGAAGACCGGGCGGAAACAGAGTAAGCAAGAAAGCCTGTCAAGCGAGGAAGAGAGGGAGGGGGGAAGGGAAGCCAGAACAAGGAGGTCTAGTCCAGTTGTCCAAGTGCGGTGCATGCGAGCTTGGGAGGATTTGCCAGAGGATGCGAGAAGGAGACGAAAAGAAGAGGAAACGAGGGGGTGACAGAGTACCAATAGCCAGCTTCTTTTGTGGATCGAAACTGGAACTGGAACTGGAGCCGAAGCCAAACTTGCAACGGAACGAAACTCGAGTTGCTGCAGCCTTGCACTAAACTTGGTTGGCTGTAATTTTGGCTAGACCTGTGGCTGTTTAGCGTCAAGCCGACAGCACCGGGTCCTCCCAGAACCAATCAGCCAACAAGCAGCATTGTCCCAAGGGAGGCCAGCCAGCAATAAGAAGTATAGTGAAGGGCGGGAGCAAAAGACGTATTGTATAGGCTAGCCGGCAGGATGTGCGTTGTGCATGTGAATGTATATGTTATGTGTTCTGTGTCTCTGCATGTGAAGGCTACTTTCAAGCCTCCCCCCCCCCCCACCCCCATCCCCATGCTACTGCACTATGCATGCATGCATACTACATGCAGGCAGGTCATATCCATGTATGCTAGACACTAATAACAGGACCGTCTTTTTCTTTTCTTGTGCGCATACCTACCTACATGCCACATTTGAAAACCTCGTAAACTAGTAGAATCATGGAAAGCTACCGATGCAGAGCAGGAGCCCGCAAACAAAAGCGCTTTTCCGGTCTCCTGAGCCAGTGTGTCTTGCATTGTCTCGTCTGCCCAGTCGAGCGGCAGTTGAGCTTAGTTGAAGGCAATAGAAAGCCACGAATTTAGTTAGGTCTAGCGCTGCCAGATTCGAAGCTAAACAGCGAATAGGATGCGTATCTGGAGAGCTGAATGGGCTAGACCTAGGATTGCACAGCGTAGCAGGCCCTACAAAGGCCTCCCCTCCCATCTTGGACGAATGACAGCTTTGGCCAGCTTTGTATAGCTCTACTGGTAGGCTCCATGGCCTGCCTGTCCCTTCGTAGGAGCTTCCCTCCACCCCTCGCCTCATCGGCTAAAACGCAAGAACAAATTCCCTACAATAATGCCATGACGGAAGCCAGCCAAAATTGCAGGGCTCAAGCTTAACCGGCTTTTGCTCAAAAGTTAAAGTGTTTAGCCTATGAGAGGCCGCAAACAGCAGCAAAAGCAAAGCGAACCTGCCCGCATGAATGACAAACAACCAACTGCAGCTAGCATATGCAAGCTGCAAACACCAGCAACCTGAATTACACATTGTAGCTTTAATTTGTATCTGTATGCAGGTATATGCAGGCATCTGGTCGTTCCTTCTCGTCCTTTCCTCCCCCCCCCCCCCTCTTTTTTCTTCTCCATGATGCAATGCATGCATGCTGCATGCATGCATATTGAGCCCCTCCTTTACCCCTTCGCTTTTGGTCAAAGTTGAAGAGCAAGGCCTTAGTTCTCTGCTAACAAAGACCCTGATTTGATCCCTGATCCTTTTGATCCGACCTCCTCTCGGCCGCCCAGATCGCGGTCTCTGTGTGCTGGCTGTGATGATTGGCTCGCTCAATTGGCGAGAGCTGCCCTGCAGAGCTGGGAAAGAGGAACGAGGAGTGGGATCGAGCTCTTGTTTGATGCTTGGCATACTCTCCTCTCTTCCCCTCCTTGCCTTGATCGTGGGACCGCGGTGGCTCTCGGCAGACGTTCCCATCAAGAGAGGGCAGGTCAATGCATAGCAAATAGTAATCACGGCAAAAACTGGTACACTGTGTGTGAATGGATGCATGGATGTACGTATGTCGTTGCCTGACTGTCGTCTGCTTCCAGGATCCAAAAGGTCTTTGGTGTGTACCAGTGTCTCTCTTTTTTGCTAGTCTCCTCATCCCACTTGTCTTTGCCCTGCACACTTACACAGCGTGTCGGCAACGGGCAGCGGCTCTGAATCAATGTCGCCTTACCTTGCCCTACATGTACCGTACATAGTTTGGTATCAGCTCACAAACAAAGAAGGGAGGCTGAGCGCTGGGCGGGGTTTCCCTTTTCTCTTTCTTGAAGGGAGGGATAGTAAGGGGACTCTTTAACTGCTTTCAACCTACAAATCTACAACACTCTCTTTTGCAAGGCCAAGAACATCGCTCTGCTACCTCCAGGATGGCACTTGACTTGCTGTTCGCCCGCCTCTGGCTATCGCCCGAATTCGGCATGCAGAGTCGGAGACTTGTATACGAAGAGCCTTGGGTACTACTTCTTTTTTTTCTTCTTTTTCTTTTGCGGGCTACTGTTTCCCTCCATTTTAGTCGATGTCAGCGCAGCAGGCTCTTTGTTGCCTAGTAGTCTAATTGTAGTAAGCTTAGTAGCACTTGGCTTTGTGCGCTTTTGGCAGACTCGGCCAGCCGGAATTGATGGGTTGGTTGTTTCTTCTCTCTTGCTGTCGGGCTCGCAACTCTTGCATGCGTGTCTATCGCTCTGCAAGCATCTGGTTTTCCCAGACTTCTCCAGCCAGCCAATAGAGCTTAGACAATCCCAACGCAAAGAGTAAGGCGGGTAGGATGACGTCTTTCCACTTCCAACTACCCATTGAGAGGTGGCCAGGCGACTTGAATCCCAAATCCATGTACGGCAAGGCTTGCTTGTCGCCCTCTTGCTTGCGTCTAGCCCCATATGGCCCCTTGTGATTCTGTGATTTGGCCCTGCGGCCCTTCATGTCGTGACCCACGAATGGCTCTCTTCCCGCTCCTCCTTGGCCGTTTCTCATCCTCTGTCGCCTCCTAGCCGACATCTTACGTCACCGGGCGTTGAGCACAGAAATCACGTTCCTCTATTTGGTTCACAAGAAGACGCAAATATCCGCTTTGCTTTTGGCCAAGATAGCCTCTGTGATCCCGTGATTGGAGTATGGAGAGGGGAGGGAGGGAGGGAGCGGGCAGGGGACGGCCTTCCGGCCGAAACGTACAAAGCAAGCCATGCTCAATGTAACATTTGGGCATCCTTTTGGAAGAAGCAAAGCTGGCGTCATTTCCAGGGGCTGCGTCCGATGTCCAGTAGCAGGATACCTTGCTTTGGCCAACAGCCTGTTGGTGTCTTTGAATGGGAAAGAGGAAAAAAGAAACCGAAAAAAAAAAGTCTCTGCATGTGTTACGATAGGATAGCTTTTGCTGACAAGTTCGGAGACGCTGGAAACCAAGCTCGAGAGTTATTACTTTTCTGCGTCTAGTATAATGCCATGCTACCCCATGTTTTCGTTCCAAACCCTGAAAGAAGTCGGTGTAGCCTGTAGCAGATGGTCGGCAGCAGTGGGATGGCTGCTTGTAGCAGATGGCGATGGACATGCGATGTTGGACGCGCATTAGGGTTATGTTGATTGATGCGGTGAGCGGTGTTTGCACGCTTTGTCATGCATTGGGAAGCAGTGATAGCACGGCCGTCTCGGAGGCATTTAGCGCATTGCATTATGAGATAGAGGCAATGCACCGCTATACATTAATACTTGGCTATATCACGGGCTTTCATACTGCTGGCTTTTCCAATTGACGGGCGATTCGCTGCCAGCCTCGTTTTGCTCATTTCCGTCTGAGGGCTTCCACGTGACAAGCAGGACCCACACAAGCGCAGGGCTGGCGCTAGCAGCTGCCAGACGAATGGGAGTCCCACTGCAAATGAATACGGCGACTGTCAGCCAGTCGGCGAGGCTGTTTTCGCCTGCTCGTTGTTCTTTTCCCTAGCCCTCATAATTAAACGGGCACCCCACAAAAAAAAACAGAGTATAAATTTTAGTGTTCGTCGGTAACAAGACCGTCGCCATTTCTTGTCTTCTCCAAATACCATCGAATCATTCCGTTTTTCCGTTTTCCGCCAGCTCCTGGTTTGGCAGGCTTACATATTACTGCTCTACATGCATTCGCCCATACACATTCACAGAGGTGTCTTTCGAGCCACTCGTGTGGCGCGCGCTCAGTCAAATTTCGACACGCCATGGACGCACGAGGTATGGGCTGTTTGCAGACAGCCCAAGCCAAGCAAACCAAACCAAGACTGGTGGCAAAACGACTGTAAAACCATATCTCACCGTGACCATGTAATCATGTTGCCAGTAAGCGGGATCTCTTCGTGGGATCTTGCTATCGACGTGGTTCGCTCGCATCTGCAGACTTCGGTTTGTGCTGTATAGCAACCACGTTTTCGCACTGGCATAGACAAACTTGTATCGACCCGACGCTGGGCACCTGGTTTTGAGACGTCGTTATGATCGTCAACGAAAGGCCGGGAATCAGCTGTGGTTACATTTCATTACTTGACTAGTTGTATGATAAGATTAAGGCTGCTGTATCCAATCTCTGAGTCGGCTCGGATTTAAAGAAAAGAAAAAAGTGGCCCATCTATACCCTAGTTAACCCTCGCTGGATGGCGGACTTTTTACTTTCCTCCTCACTCCCCGACTGGAATGCTACACTAGAACACCTTCGTATGGACGGACTTTAAATGCAGCATTACGGCAAAATTAACCAAAATTCCGTTGTAGCTTTGCTCGCCAAGCAGAGAAGCAGGGCCAATGAATAGGGTGGGTGGGGGCAGGCAGCACAGGGAGAGAACTCGTTGACTAAAAAGATAAGGAATCCGGGACAAGCTTGTTAAACCGGAGACGCTAGTGTTTGCCCGGAGCGAATGAACGAGTGCATGGTCATGAAGGCGGTGGAACGACTGAGATGTCCTCCTTTCTGTCGTCTGAATGCGGGATGTTTCGCAACTCGTCGGCTGTCGTCGGCTGGTCGAATAATCCAAACGAGATCTTACGACAAGTGCTGTGCCGTTCGCAGAGCATGATGTGTATAAAGCGTGTATGTATGTATGTGTGTACGTATGTATGTGTGTATGTATGTATGTGTGTATGTATGTATGTGTGTATGTATGTATGTGTGTATGTATGTATGTGTGTATGTATGTATGTGTGTATGTATGTATGTGTGTATGTATGTATGTGTGTATGTATGTATGTGTGTATGTATGTATGTATGTGTGTTCTAACTAACAAATCTGTTCATCCGCCTGTACCTGGATCGGCACAAGATACCAGAAAATGTCAGTCGCCAGTGCATGGTAAATATGGCCCCTCCTCTTCCTCCCCCGTGCTGTTCAAAGTTGAAAATTGCCGAATGGGAGGGTGATCACAGCATCCTGGAGTTGTACGCAAGTGGCCCAGCTAGGATTGACCAGAAGATAGGCCAATCGGAAGACAAGGTCTCACGTGATTGGCTGAACTATGCTGACTTGGGAGACTTGCGAGGACAGCATGGGCTTGCACTACCTGTGCAAAGCCGCTCAAGCTAAAGTTGTGTCCAAGGTTCAGGGTGGAAGCAAGTCGTGCCGATTCATCAATTTTCAGCTCGTGATATCTAATCAGGCTACCAGCATGCTTATTTGATTTGCCCTTGTTTACTCTGGTTTGATCTCCTATCAAGCCAAAAAACAAAAAAGCCACAACATCTCCGTTGATACACCGCTTAGTCAGCACCACCCTCATCCACCTACCTGCAAACTAGCGAAGCATGAGCGAGCTAGTGAATGCTGTGTTCGTAGGCGCTGGTGCCGTTGGCTGTTTCTATGCCTCTCGGCTTCATCATGTGAGAATAACCCCATACTCTAGCACAAGATCCAGAAGCGCCAAGTCTATTGAAGTAGAAACGGTTTGTTCTAATGTCTCTCGTCGTCCCCTGGAACATCTAGCCATCATATGGCGTCCAGGTGTCACTTGTAGCTCGCTCCAACTACTTGGCTCTCTCCACAAATGGCGTCGCAATGCAGACACACTCATTTGGCGATTACCACTTCTCGCCTACTGCCGTGTACCCTTCTGTTCAAGCAGCTGCCACTGAGTCAAGTGGCACATGGGACTACGTCTTTGTAGCTACCAAAGCCCTGCCGGATATCAACGACGACTCTGATACTATTGCACCGCTAATCAGTCGTGATACAGTCATTGTACTAATCCAGAACGGTGTTGGTGTAGAGGCGCCGTACCGTGCCCGGTTTCCCAGCACCCCTATTGTTAGTGCCGTGACTGTTATCAGTGCTGAGCAGAAATCGCCAGGCGTGATCAAACAAAATCGGTGGACGCGCATCAGTATCGGTCCGTACACCGACGGCTGGGGAGCCGCAGACCGTGTCCTGACAAGAAAGGGGGATGCGGCTGTTCAAGCCTTGGCGAAGTGGTGGGGGGATTTCGGGGGCATCAAGGACGTAGATGTACATGACGAGGTGGACTTGCAAATGGTGCGGTGGCACAAGCTGTGCATCAACTCGGCCATGAACCCGTCGGCAGTGTTGTGTGGAGGCCGAGGAAATGCGGACATGGCTTCGGATCCCGAGCTAAGACGTCACTTGAGGGGTGTCATGGAAGAGATCCGTGCTGCTGTCCCGGCGATTCTCGGCCGCGAGTTTCCTGAGCATTTAGCAAAGCCAGACGCTATTCTAAAGTCCACAGACAGAAACACCGGTGCAAGGCCCAGCATGCTGCTCGACTGGGAAGTAGGCCGGCCGATGGAGCTGGAGGTTATTCTGGGGAACCCTGTCCGTATTGCTCGTGAAAAGGGCGTTGAGCTGCCAAGACTGCAGACCCTGTATGCGCTTCTGCGAAGTCTGCAGGAAATGCGCAAGCATGACAAGTCGAAGCTGTAGTCTTGTTGCAGCGGATATTCTGTCAAATTAGCACCAATGAGAGATTGTCATTCGGCTACCACCGTGATTTCTGTATCGACTCTAATGGTCCCATTTTGTGGAATATCCCCCAGGTTCTCAGGCGATGTGACTTCGATTTTGGTAGTGGGCGCTAGGCCTAAATCGTGCTGTATCCTAAGCATCTTCGCTTCTCCAATACTGCCAAGATCTTGATCAGGGATATACGCCCAGGGATATTCGGAATAGTTGGCAGACATGTCAAGGTCTAGGTTCTGTGCTTCTTCCTGCTGTGGCTGATAGTGCATATCCTCCATGCTCTGGTTCAAAGTAGTAGCCATAGAGTTTGTAGTGTTCATGGTATCCATGGCGATGGAGGCGCCATACACTGTTGTGCCAGTGATGTCCGTAGGAGATGAGCGAGAGAACTTGATAAGCCTCCTTGTACTGTAGCCAGGCTGCAATGAAGACCGCGGTGTAACCCGAGGTCGTAAGAATGGCAAACACTTGGAGAGGACAGGCTTAAGGGTTGGGAGGCAAGCACAGACGAGCGCACAGGTGATTTCGGCAAGAGACCACGAAGAGCCAACGACGTTGGTCCAAGTTATATCATCAGAGCGCTCGAGATATTGGATACGGACGATAGAGATAGCAACCGTGCTAGAGAGGGGAGAGAAGGGCCTCCGGTTAGATAGTGCAATAAAAAAGATGAGAGGCACATAATTGGAACTCACAGAAAACCAAGAGAAAAAATGCCGAGTAGAGCTCGTTTTTGCCCTGCAGGGACGTTGAGTTGCCAAATGGCTGGCATGGGAAGAAGCAGAATCATGACATCGGTAATGACATTTCCCGCCGCATTAATATACACCTGTGGATATGCCGGGATACATCTCGCCTTGACGCTTGAGTCCCAGTAACCTCGAATGGGGATGCAGACCAGGATGGACATCATGACTTGGGAAACCCCCCACAGCGTCACAATGATAATAGAACTGATATACCAAATGCGCATGTGTTGCACAGCCAGCACTCGATAGTATTGAACAAGGAAAGTCAGCTTGAGGAAGAGGAGAGCTGCTGTGTACACTACGACTGTCACATAGAAGGCCTGTGGCGTAAAAAGAATCGGTGATCAGCTGTGCGCAGTGTAACTAACGATTGAGCTTGGACAGGGGGAGATGGGGAGAGAAATACCCTTTCAAACTTCCACGTCTGATTGGAATCGAGAGTTGCGAGGTGACGTCCCATGCCGTACTCAACCTCGTACAGCATAGACACACCCTCACCAATCACAGTGAGCTAGAGAGCAGTGTTAGAGGCCGGGGGTCGAATGGCGCAATATAAGGATGGGCCAGCATGGGGGGGAACAGAATATGGAAAACATACCAAGGACACTACCGCCAGCAGGTCATCGAGGCCCATCCGGTGCAGTATGAAGTATCTGCTCCATATGCGACAAACCACAACCAGTATAGAAAGAGTGAAGCACAGTGCCACCACTGTGTGTGTTATCCAAGCTCGGTTGCTGTGAATTGCAGATGAGTCCTCAATGGGATGTATGGTATCACCATAGTCTCCCATATATCGAGGTTCCATGTTTGTCGATGGCTCGCAGCGAGATGGGGTCGGAGCAAGTGCGACACTTGAGCAGCAGATGCGAGATGTGCTATTCCATGTATTTGGGAAAGATGGATATAAATAAGGGCATTATAGATTGGTGTGTTTAACAATGTACTGGCACTACGCCCAACAGAAAGGCGGGAAGACAGGAATTGTTACCGCGGAACTGGCTTGTCAGTGGGGGTGCTAAGACAGCCGGACCCTTGGTCCTTCTAGTCTGGAGATTGAACTCTTCAAGACGCAGCTCCTCTCCCTCCCTTCTCTCTTTTCTTACCCTCTGACCGGACAGACAAGGAGCCGTGATATTATGAAGGGAGGATTCAGCCACAAGTCCTCTTATAGTTTGAAGTAGTGAGCAAAGACGCGCCATAGTTGATACTTATGGCCCATGTGGGCATAGCTCAGAGAAGGACCAGCTCTAAGCTACGGGTAACTTGCCACGCCTTTTGAATTTTCGGCCCTCATAAAGGCTGAACTGTAAGCACTACGTAGAAAAAAGACGTGCTTTGCCTTGTTGGGTCAAGTGGCCCGACAAGTCCTGAGATACACAGGCCAGGTTAGGCCTCCAAAGCCAAATTGCCAAGATGTCAAGACGCTGGCGGTCTAGATTGTCATTTAGTTTCCCTGCCTGATTCCTTGTCCATGGGATAGTTCAATATTCCCTGTCGAAATTGTCTATAACGGAACCACCAGTTGACAGAGGCGTTTAAGCGGCCATCCTGGTGGCTACTGCGGACCGAATGCCACCAGCCATATGGAATAAATAGGGCGCTTCCTGGAGACAGGCACGCTTCCATGAAGTCGCCACTAGCCTCGCGCCAGACCTCGTGGTCGAGCATGTCTCGTTCTGGGCCCTGCATCATATCCTGTGTGCGGAATCTGGAGCTCCCGTGCCGCCCCAAAGTAGCCTGGACTCTGCGGAAGAGCTTTCCTCCAACATCAGGGGTAGTTAGACGGAGCAGCTTAGAGCCGTGCATTTGGAAAAGTATATTGGGATTGGGGTCACGGTGAAGAGGGGTATAGGTTTCTTCAAGCCCAAGCCAAATACTAGTGCCATACACATCACCCTTGCCGGAATTTTTGATGAGCGAGGGTGTAGGAAGATCTTTCTGTAGCACTGCTGGCAACGAAGAGAGCGAGTTTTGAGCAATGTATAGCTTAGTGACGGGGGTATCACAGGAGGGGCTAATATTGGAGTCTAGAGCAGCTATGAAAAGCGACAAAGGCCCCGAGAAGCTGAAGAACTGTGGAGCAGGGTCCCGGCGGCAATGTGTCCATTCTGGAATCTTTGACATAGCTCCGAGGAACTCAGGACTACTATAGAAGTCCAGTGACCTTTTGGAACCGTCAAGTGTTGGTCTTAGACTCATTAGTTCGTAGACAACTTCTGTATCACGAACATCCTGGAAATAGTGCTTGTTCAGTCCACCGCCGTCGAACCAGTTCTTCATAGCGGGGAGGCTGTCGTCACTCGCCAGAGGCCCCGTGAAGATAACCGGCTGGGAGAGATTTTTGGTTATGTGTTGGAAGTCAGCGACGGATAATGAGTCTAGTGAGCCGGTCACGGTAACAGGCTGCGGGCCAGTGTGGAAGGGCCGCTGTTGAGGCCATTTTATATGGACAGACCAGGAAATGAGAGCTTGGGCGGTGAAGCGGAATGTAGACTTGACTTGGGACATGATAGAACGAGATATGGGCTCTATGGGCTAGGCATAATGGGTTGCTGGCTTGATAAATGGTGTTGAATGAAGGAGAAGGAGCGCTGGGAGTTTATGTTTCCAAGATGAGCAACGAGTCAGCTTCCGAGTAACAAGATGTTTACTGTAGGGCAGTCTTGCTTTTCACATATACAGAGATGGATTGGTCATAGCCATAGAATTACGCAGTCGGTGATAGTCCTGACCAATGATGGTTGCAAAGCAGAAACTGTCGGCTGTTGTTCCAAACAATAGATTATCTACCGAATTTGCGGACCGCTTGCTCAGCAATAACCCCTTGGAAGCAATGTTAGGGTTGACAAAACACCAAGTGCTGAGTCTCGACGGGCCGCTGACATCTGCCACCACCTGACTCGCATCATAGGCCAGCCTTGCAAAGTGCAAAAGTCTCAAGATGATTGTCCCCCACCATGTAGCGGCGGGCTGGCCTCCAAAACTCCACCTAAGATCGTTGCCCTGAAGTATTGTTTCTATTTTTCCTATTCGCATTCTGATCCTGCCCTCAGCATTTCCTTTTGCCACCAGTCCTGGTCAGACTGAGCACTCCCGAGCGACTAGTTCCTCTCTTCTAACCTGGCGACACCCACGGAGCCCCGTTTTCACCACCTTGGCTTTACGGATCGACGCCCATTCCGATAAATCTTCTAGACAACAGGCCAAACCAACATTCTTGGAGCATTGGGATTCGGATCACGCTCCTAAAGCTCAACGGTACCAATTCCAATCGTATCTTAGGCCTTGCTCTTCCGATTCTTGCTATCGTTACATTTGCTGGCTTGCGCCAGTCCGACAATCCGTGATTTTTCAGGGCAGTCGCCTGGCCTGTCATAGCTCACATCAGAACCTCAGCGGTCTGGACATATATCCGTGTATACACTCGTCTCTACAGTCTAGCCACTGAATCTCTTCATTTGCCCTAGCGCTGCTGGCTGCTAAACCTCCAAAAGGGTGCTTTAGTGTCTTCTTTCAACATCTCAAGAACTCACGTTTTCTTTGTGCCCAGGAACTACTAACTATTATATTCGCATACCATGTCTTCTTCCTCAGGTACTCCCGAGTCCTGGATCGCATCGTTCTGCTCGCTTATTGGGCACGAATACTATGCTGAGGTCTCAGAGGACTTCATAGAAGATGACTTTAACCTGACCGGCCTGCAGTCACAAGTTGACATGTACAAAGAGGCTCTTGAGGTTAGTCAATTCGAAGAAACCTCCTAGTACTGGCACGGTTATAGTGCTGGCTCTCTCTTTCCCTCCCTCCCTCTCTCTTTCTGTGTCTTTCCCTGCCTTCTCTTTGCGCTAGATTCTAACCATTTATTGCTGTGTAGATGATTCTTGACGTAGAGCCCGAAGACGATGAGGAAGAGGAAGAGGAGGAGGAGGACGATGAAGAGCCCTCGCTCGAGGCTCAAGACATGCGACCCAACCAGAAGACTGAAAGGAGACTACAGAAAGAGCTCACTAGTGATCTCTCTATCATTGAGTCTTCGGCCGAACTGCTCTACGGTCTTATCCACCAAAGATACATTTGCTCGCGTCCTGGCATGCAACAGATGAGCGAAAAGTACGAGCTTGGCCACTTTGGCACCTGCCCCCGTACAAACTGCGAAAACGCCCGCACCCTCCCTGTTGGTCTTTCCGACATTCCCGGTAAAGACACGGTCAAGCTCTTCTGTCCTTCGTGCTTGGATGTGTACGTCCCGCCTAACAGCCGTTTCCAGACTGTTGACGGCGCGTTTTTCGGCCGGACCTTTGGCGCGCTTTTCCTGCTGACCTTCCCTGAATATGACCTGACAAAACGCGGTGCCGGTGTGATTGCGGGCGTGCGGGCAGGCGGCGAGACACCAGAGGTTATTAATGGCTTCTACGCCAAGAACATTGCACCCGGTCTTGGTAGCAATCACATCTACGAACCCAGAATATACGGATTCCGCGTGTCGGAGTACTCTAAGACGGGCCCCCGCATGCGATGGCTGCGTGAGCGGCCTGCCGATATGCATGAGCTGAATGAAACAGCCCTTGCTACAGCGGATAAACAGAAGTCTGGTAACCCACAGCCCAGACGCACTACCCGTGCTAGGGATAATAACGGCAGCCCCATGCGCGTGGAGACGGCCGACAATGATCTATAGGGATAGAGCCGTAGAGCGGGTGTCAGACTTGCAGGCCGACAGGGCTGGCTGAAAAGAGGAGAAGGACTATACTACCATGCCAGCACAAGTACGAAGCACACAGCACACGCATACGCACACGCACAACGTGATGTCCAAGTTCGCGAATAGTTTTGATACCTATGATATCGCAGGAAGATTCAGGAGAGAAAGGGGAGGTGAAAGGAGAGGGAGTGGAAGGGAGAGAGGGAGAGGGAGAGGGAGAGGAGGAGAGGGGAGAGGAGGGAACGGAGTTGGCTGGACTATGAGATTAATATGGGCCATGATATCCAAGAAAATGGGAGCAATTGCACACATGATATGATGATGATGAAGAAGGATAAGACTTTCTTCCTATACAATGCCTTGGGGGCTCTTTTGTCTGCCGTTCTACCGTTTCGCTGTTTTCCCTTTTCATTCTTCCGCTTTTTTTTTGGGAGGGGGGAGGGGGGCAACACCACCAGAAACTATTAGGCTTAACTTTGGTGGCCTTGGTCTTGTTTCATCTCGTGACTATCTGCATGCGCTCGACTAGACCAGGTAAACAATAACGAGCGCAGCTATATTGGTTTAAATACTAACGCTTGCTATGCTTAAGCTGAGTCTGGTGGTACTGAATCGTTACACAGACTTACCTGACACGGCAAACCTCCCTCCATAGGAAGAGTGAGGCTGCTCCCACTACGACGATCTGTACCACAGCATAAATGGATATCAAATCCTCGTATCACCTCAGCGATGACTCTAACGGCCACTACCTCAGCCATCTTCTTTCCCAGACACGTACGGGGGCCACCGTTGAAGACAGGGAACTCGGCTGCGCTCCTACTAAGAATCCTTGGAATTCCCTTGTCGTCAAGGGTCAGCCACCGACTCGGCTGAAACTTTTCAGCATTGGGGCCCCATGTGGTAAATGAACGGTTCATAGCCCATGGACACCAGAGCACAATAGACTTGGCCGGCAGGAAGGTCCCGTCAGGTAGCGTCGTAGCTTCTTCGGCTTGTTTAATTTCGAACGGCACCGGTGGATATAAACGTAGGGTCTCGTAAAACACGGCAAGCGTGTAAGGTAGGTCCTGGATTGTTGGTGGGCCGGTCAACGCACCGATTTCTGCGCGCAAGCAGGAAACTACATCGGGGTTTTGCGCAAGCAGGAAGAAGACCCATGTTAAAGCTTGGGCTGTCGTGTCCCTGCCAGCAGAGAGATAGTTAAGCGCAGCATCAGCGACGATTTTCTCGTTCCCAATGCTGTCTAGCAGCGAGTGAATCAGACTAGCACCGCTGATACTATCGCTCCCCCGCATGCTGGCTTTATGACGGGCAGCAACAGCAGTAGCAACAATTTCGCGGCCGTACTGGTGCACCGCGACAATGCTAGCGCGCATGCGTCTGCCAGTGAACAGCTCAGTCAACTTCCACAGAGGATTCTGCACGCGTTCTGCAGTCACCCCACTAGCATATTCAAAGGCTTGAGTAAAATCATCACCAGTGTGCATTTCCATGCCATACGCCATATGCCCCATGAGCTGGGTGGTGATTTCGTGGAAGAACTCCTGCAGGTCAACGATCGATGTGTCGTGGGCATTTTGCCGCAGCTCGGCCAAGCTTGCGTCTAGGATACGGGGCAGCTCGACTTCTGTCAGGGCCTTGAGATTGGCAGCATTCAGAAAGGAAAGGCCTGCACGGCGTTGCAAACGCCAGAGTTCGCCATCGACATTGATAATGCCGTGGCCAAACAGGTCCCACGAGCGCTCTTTAAAGAAGCTTCCCTTGCTAAACAGGCCAACATGCTTGAGCACGAACTCAACATTAGCGGGACTACTAACAACTACGCCAGATGGCAGGGTTGGCACCGAGATCTGCAGAGTTTCGTAGCTGTACTGCTGTTCACAATGCGTGAACCAGTGGAACAGAGCAAAACGATCCTGCAGAAACAAAATGCCGTTGCCAATCAATGGTAGGGTGTTCGGGGCACGACGAAGGGGTTGACCATGGCGCTTGATGCTGGGTGAGTTGAAGAGAGAGTAAAGGGCCAGGCAAGCTCCGGTAATAAGAGCAGCCCAAATGGCTGATGGCGGGATAATCTGAAGAAGAGCCATTTATTCCATGTAATGGCCCAGCAGCATTATGAAGAATTGGAAGACTGCATAAGACCACCTCCAAGATGTGGTTGTGTGGATTGATCAAACCATTAACAAAGCGTAACGTAAAAGGATTGTGGAAGATTATGTATCACGTGATATGGATTGGTAGGGTTTGTACTTGGGCTAACACTGGCAACACAATACAATATGAGCATCCAGCTGCAGTAGCATTACTATTGCTGGAGCCAAAGCACCCGTAGGTTTATGGTGAGCAATGTACTATAGGCTATACTATACTATACGTTTATGGCCTTCAAGATCAGGATTAATAAGACGGAAAAAGGTACGTCCGAGCCCTGCAAAGTTTGTGTAGAAAGATCTCGGCCATCACAGACTGATGGTTTCGTTCTTGAGGGTTCTTTATTGAGGGAAACAAAAGAAAAAGAAAAAGAAAGAAGAAGTAACACTGACAGCACCCACTGGATTGTGTGTGGGTGGGTGATGGTGAAGGGGGAGAGGGATGGCGAGACAGAAACCTTCCGCATGTGTCAGGGATGTCTCCTATCTTGCCTGCTCAGCCACTCGCCTACCTTGAAAAATAATCGACGGACATATGTATTTGTACAAGGGGCATGGTGAAGGACAGGCGCATTTTGCCCAGATGACGGCAGACGGCCAATAACAAGCGCCGGTGGTTTCACAAGAAAAACAAAGGGTCAAACAACCTTTCTCTGACAGTGACGGCATGGCACACTGATTTTATGAAGTTGCCATTGACGCTATGGAGAGATAAATTGGGCTTAGCTAGTTGAATAAGCGAATCGGGGGAACCCAAGGGAGGGGGCAAGTGAAGCTTACTACTTCCGTTTTCCATGTCTGCGTCAATATCTGCCTCCATCCTTGCCTTTGTCTGTTTCGTGTGTCTACATGTAGAGTCCATGTATGCAAACACATGGGCTGGGATGAACCGAAATCCAAAGGGGGGAGGCGAGACTGCAGAGAAGCAGTGTGACCTGATTGCAACTTACTCTCTTGTATACACTCTAGAGAAGTGACACAGCCCGCTACACAGTCGACGATGGAGAGTCTCAGGACAAGGAGCAGTACGGGAGGGGTTCCTGCTATACTAGAAGAATCTGGCCACAGGACAGCTATTACATCACCTAGGGGAGGAATCATGTTTAGATGCCTTGGTGTCAGCAAAGGGCCCCCCTCTGGTTAGATGCTTCGCCTGCTTGTTCCTTGCAGTTGCGCAGATGCACATGAGTAGGCTTGGCCCTAACGTCATCTTCAACCACTAACAGAATCCAGTCTCGTATTTGGTTTCATTAGTGCGGATGGAAATTTGCTTATTGTCAGGTTCCATTAGCTTTGCCCGGATTACTAAGTCGCTGTCCTGTGAATGCTGTGCTGGCACGAGAGGCAAAAGGGGCTAAATGTATGCGGACACCAAGGACTCTGGTATTTGTACAGCCCTTTGATTTGCAAGAGAGAGTTTGGCTTTTGCGTCTAAGCGTTGCTGATTTTAGCATATTTCTGGTGGCATATAGAGCTGGCTATGTGGCTGTCGATCTAGATATCAACAAAGGGCCATACGCCACACCGATAAGTTGCGTTGTCTCTCTATTTAATTAGGCAGCCACCATGGATAGATCGAAGGGGAATGTGTCGTTTTCCAAGTCACGGTAGCCCAAGCGCAAGGAACAAGGCCTGCATTGATACTGTTCTTGAGAAATATAAACGCTGGTGGAGGTCGTCAAAAACGGATAAAAGAAGCCGACCTGATAAGGCGCGGTAGGTGAACATAACTGACCGTCGACACAACGGGAATTTAGTGTAGTCTAAATATGAGCTGACAGCACTCCGGAGGTTTTAGTACGCAGTGTGTGTGTGTGTTGCTTGATGGTATTGCTGACCAAGTCGAAGCAGTTGGCTACCAAAATCGGGACCAAGCAAGTCACACATTGGGGTCTACATCTAGTGACTAGGGTTGCTTACATAACACACCGACCCATCTAAAGCCACCAACAGAAGTGATGAGTTTGTTCCCAAATGTGTTCGTCTTTATTGCTGCTATGTTTGTTGTTTCATTATCGGCTGCCCTGCTGGCCTGATCCTTGCAGCTAGAAGAGCGACGATGCATGAATACATGAATATACCATGCCGCCTAGTTCTTTTTTCTGAAAACCCATGACACTTTGGGCCCTGAGCTATACTGGACTGGTCTGTATTACCAGGGCTTCAAGATCATGGGTCACCCAGATGGGAGCTAGCTAAGACGCAAAGCCGTACGTGTCTCTGAAATTCAGTCTTGACCTGGCTCTTCTTTAATTCGGCAATGTGTGATGGGGGTGCTGTAGACCTGGCTGCGCCAGCACCTGGGTTGGACGAAGGCTGGTGAGTTGCATGTCTTATCCTTTCTGGCTGTTGTATTTTTCGGAGGCTTAACTGCGGAGGCTTCGAGGGAAAAACAAATGCACTACTTACATATGCGCATGTTTACCTTGGCCTTGGCCAAAAGCAACAAGAGGTTCGTTCGTATTTGATCGCCAGCTAGGCTATACTGCACTGCATTGCCGCCTCTGCGGATAGGAATGGCCCGCCAACTAGCAAGAAGGGCAAAAGGATTTCTGTATAACAAGCCCGGTCTGGCCTGCCTCTTGTCGTTTTACTGCTGCCTAGACCAACTTTAGATCCATGCCAAGGCTTATTCCATTTCCAGACAAAGACAGGCCCAAGGAAAGACATACACATCATTGACAGAGCCGTCGGGGCACACACGAGACGAGACGAAAGAGGAGGTCGGCATTCTGCCCTTCCGGCACCTGTAAGTTGCAACAACAGCGCCCGTCTGAAGCATACTGTCTCCAGTACCTTGCCATGGATTATTGGCGTGAGATGCTAGTAATATATAAAGAGTCGGCCCCCCTGGCAGCATAGATGCAAAGATCGCCAGGAAGAAAGCCTTGCATTGTCGAACGATTCTTGGCTTAAGAAATAAGCCACCAGGCAATTTAATTCTTGTCTTTATTCCAACTTTTCTGTTTCTCCGTTTCTCTGTTTCACTTGCTCGTCTTTTCCGCTATTTGTTTCTTTTCTCTATTTCTCATACATAACCCAGGTTTTCTCTTTATTTTTCTGGCTTCTATTGCTGGCACAACGCGTCTGTCCTTTTCAGCACACTTCAAACATAAAACCTAAAGAAGAGCAAAGCCAGCTTTGGATCTTTGACAGCACAAAAGCATGGCCACAGCCCTACGCCAGATATGGGCGCTGATGTCCAAGAACTTCCGCATTCTACTGGTTCGACATTTGTTGGGTACTATCGTCATTGCGTTCGTGTCACCGATTATCATCACGGCAGTCTTTAGCTTCGCAAAGAATTTGTTCTCCTCTCCAGCAAAGTATGGTGTGGTAAGTTTGCAAACTGGTGAGGGATGACGCAATCTACCCCAGCCCCAGCTCCTGGTGATTCTTCTCGACGGTTCTCTCGTTTACTTGCTCCCCCCCCCTCACAAATTTCCATGGCCACAAATGATTAACCCTAACCCTTGAAATAGGGCACCGTTCGGCCTATCAGATCTCTGCCTGAAGCCCTCGCCCTGGCGGCCGATGACGATCGCAGGACCATCGCTTTTGTGAACAACGGCCTCACAGGCGGCGATATCGACAGTGTCATTGGCCAGATTTCTGCCACTGTCGCCTCTCCAGATGTCAGGACTGTCAATCTCACTGATGCTGCGGATCTGGCTGTCCTGTGCCGTTCTTCACTACGTGGTGTAAGCCGCTGTTATGGTGCCGTCGAGTTTCACTCATCTCCATCAGAAGGCTCTGGCGGAACATGGAACTACACGCTGCGTCTTGATGGTGCGTTGGATGCTACTCGCATTGATATCAAGAAGACGGACAACGACGCCGAGACCTACGTGCTGCCCCTCAAAAAAGCTGTTGATACGGCCATTGCCTCTGTCGACTCCGATGCCACAACCCTGCCTCAGGCCATGAACTCACTGCCATACACCGACATGACAAGTAAGGAGCGCGATGACGAAGTGACGCAGAACTACCAGAAGGCCGTCATCGATTATATGGGTGTAGTGCTTACTTCCGGAGTGATTCTCATCACCTACCATTTGACTGGCTTCCTGACACAGGAGAAGGAGACCGGAATGTCGCGTCTGATTGATTCTATGATGCCTGTCAAGAAGCGTTGGCACAGTATTTGCATGCGCATGTTTGCGGCCCACATGTCGTTCTCCATTATTAATCTTCCCGCCTGGATTCTTGGGGCCATCATTATGCGTCAGGGTGTCTTCACACACACCTCGCCGTTGATAGTAATCTTATTTCAGATTCTTGGTGGTCTATCTATGGCTTCCTTCTCTGTATTTGCTTCGGCCTTTTTCAAGAGTGCTCAGATCAGTGGAAACACTACCATCATTGTGGCTGGCGGCCTTGCAATCATGGCTCAGATGCTGAGTGATCCCGACTCTGCCACTGTTGCGATTCTTAGTCTGATTTTCCCGCCGTGCGCCTACATGTTTTTTGTTGTGCTGATGTCCCGCTTTGAATATGAAAGAATTGGAGCCAGCTTGACTGAGAAGCCGCCGACTGGCAGGGGAAAGTTCGAGATTGTGGGCATTGCCTTTTGGGTCTTCCTACTTATCCACACTATTGTGTATCCTATTCTAGGCGCACTTCTCGAGAACCGCCTATATGGCCCCAACAGTCAGGCACGACAGATCATTGTCGACCCTGTCGAGATTGAGAAGCGAGATATGAAGGACACGGCGCTAGTTATTGACAGAATGTCCAAAGTGTACACGCCCTCTCGCTTCAACACTATGCTTTCATGCTTTCAGAAGCCTAAAGGTGCCGTGACTGCTGTTAATGATCTGTCCCTCAATGCTGGCCGCGGCCAAATCATCGTCCTCTTGGGCGCCAACGGAAGCGGCAAAAGTACCACATTGGACGCTATTTCTGGCATGCACCAGCCTACGTCTGGCTCCATCACCATCGACGGTACTGGTGGCTTGGGAATTGCTCCGCAGAAAAATGTTCTCTGGGATGATCTCACTGTTGAAGAGCACATTTCCATTTTCAACCGTCTCAAGTCTCCTAATAATCAGGCAACTAAAGAAGAAATTTGTGCTCTGATCGAAGCCGTTGACCTAGGGAAAAAGCGGACGGCTCTGTCTAGTACTCTCTCTGGTGGCCAAAAGCGCAAACTGCAGCTGGGCATGATGTTGACGGGTGGAAGTGCTGTCTGCTGTGTAGACGAAGTCAGCAGTGGCATTGATCCGCTGAGTAGACGCAAGGTGTGGGATATTCTGCTGGCTGAGCGCGGAAAGAGAACTATCATCTTGACTACGCATTTTCTTGACGAAGCCGACCTTCTAGCTGACCAAATTGCTGTTCTGTCCAAGGGCGTGCTAAAAGCCAGGGGCGCCTCAGCCAAACTCAAGGATACGCTGGGTGGTGGCTACCGGGTGCACGTAACGACTCACGGCCATACAAACATGACGCCCGAAATTGCGGGTGTCGAGAGAGTTGTGGCCTTTGATATAGTGACGTATATAGCGCCGTCGTCTGCTCTTGCTGCACAAGTCATTCGGGAATTAGAGAATATTGGTCTGAATGACTACCGCTTCTCTGGTCCAACCATCGAGGACGTGTTTTTGCGCATGGCCGAGGAAATCCATCAGGAGTCTGTCAAGGGCTTCCGCGAGGAAGTTCCGGCACACGAAAACCAAGGCGCTGACGGATCTAACACTGACTCACGTCTGGGACTGACTCAGGGCCAGCCTACAGGCTACTTTCGCCAGGTTGCCGTGTTGTTTAGAAAGCGGTTGACAGTCCTCAAGACCAGCTGGATCCCGCACTTTATTGCTTTCGTGATCCCGATTATTGGTGCTCTGCTGACGTCTCTGCTGATAAAAGACCAAAACTCGGTTGGTTGCGCACCTAGCGACTCAGCTGATGATGAGGGTAACGAGGCTGACTTCAAGGCCAGCGACCTTGGCTCGCTCCTGCTCATTGGCTCGTCCTCAGCTATCACCGACAATGTGCTACGGAACTATCTAGACTCTGGCAACACTAGCTTTTCACGCTACGGAATTGTGCCCCGCTACACTCTCGTCGATACTATTTCCCAGTTTACGTCTGGTATTACACAGAATTACAGCTCTATTGCCCCTGGTGGTTTATTCATCCCTTCATCATCATCCGATACCGCCATGCTCGCTTACAAGGCCAACGACTACCTGACTAATGCGCTAATAGCGCAGAACACGTTCAACTCATTGATGTCAGGACTCTCTATAAATACGCAGATTGAATCGTTCGCTACACCTTGGAACCCATCTATGGGCGATAGCTTGCAGCTTGTCTTGTATATATGCATTGCTCTAGTTGTGTCGCCAGCTTTCTTTGCTCTTTACCCTAATATCGAGAGACGCTCTCTGATTCGTAGCTTTGAGTACTCCAACGGTGTCCGCTCAGGTGCCCTTTGGCTCGCCTACACTGCTGCAGACTTTTTGGTTTTCACTGCTTCTAGTGTCGTTGTCATTGTCGTCTGGGTTGCAATGTCTGATGCGTGGTTCCACGTTGGATATCTCTTTCTGATTCTCGTGCTCTACGGTCTGGCTTCAACACTTTTGGGATATATAGCCTCGCTTTTCGTCAAAACACAGCTGGGTACGTACGCTTACGCTGCCGGCTTCCAGTTCCTAGTGTTCGCTGTATATTTCATCGCCTATATGTCGACTCTCACCTTCGCCTCGGTAACTAAGGTTGATGATCAGCTTTTGCTGGTGCATTACGTTGCGTCGGCATTTGCTCCTGTTGGTAGTCTTATCCGCGCACTGTTTGTAGCCCTCAATGTCTTTTCTACTACCTGCGATAACCAGCAGCTTGCTAGCAACCCCGTCGCCATTAAGTACTACGGCGGCCCTATTTTGTACCTGGTTCTGCAAACTATTTTGTATACCATAATTCTGCTGTCTGTTGACGGTGGTGGTACTGCTTCGTGGTTCCGCAAGGTCCTGTCGCGCGGCAAGACACCCGAGCCAAGTACCGACACTGAGGAGGGACCATATTTTGAGCTTAAAGAGCCCGGCAGCTCGGTTGGCCTGCAGGTGAAAAATCTGACCAAGACATTTGGCAAGAATACGGCTGTTGATAACATTTCGTTTGACATTCGTAAAGGCGAGGTATATGCCCTACTCGGCCCCAACGGAGCTGGAAAATCGACAACTATCTCCATGATTCGCGGTGATTTGCGTCCGTCGGGCAAGTATGGCGGAGATGTTTTGGTGGAAGGCTTTTCTGTCACGCGAGACTTGGTTTCTGCGCGCTCCCAGCTTGGCGTGTGCCCTCAGTTTGACGCTATCGATCATATGACCGTCAAGGAACACCTTGAGTTCTATGCCCGTGTGCGCGGTGTCACTGACATGGAGCATAGTGTCTCTGCCATTATTTCGGCTGTAGGTCTTGGTGCCTTTGCTGCGCGCCCTGCACATGCACTGTCTGGTGGTAACAAGCGCAAGCTTTCTCTTGGTATTGCACTTATGGGCAACCCTGGTGTTGTAGTGCTCGACGAGCCCTCATCAGGACTGGATGCAGCGGCTAAGCGGATCATGTGGAAGACTCTGCAGAATACGGTTCCTGGCCGGAGTATTCTGCTTACCACCCACAGCATGGAAGAGGCCGATGCTCTGGCTGGGCGTGTTGGTATTATGGCCAAGCGCATGCTGGCATCAGGCACTATTGAGGAGCTGAGAGCCAGATTCGGTGATGCACTGCATATCCACCTGGTTAGCAAGACGGCCCCACGTACGAGTGATGAGGAGATGACACAGCTTCGGCACTGGATTCAGGCAAACCTGCCAGACGCTGTGATGCAGGGTAAGGGTTTCTCTTTTCCCGCCTTTTTCTTTTCTGTTGATAATCAGTTTCTAACCAGTCCTGCTACAGATAAAACATATCATGGCCAAACTCGTTTTTCCGTTCCCGCCGCGTCCGTTCTGGCTGTTACTGGTGGCCCCGTTAACGAACAAGCTGGCATCAGTGCTGCTGGTTCTGCGCCTAGTGCTATTGGCCGGTTGCTTGTTCTCCTCGAGGATAACAAGGACATGTTGGGTATCCAGCACTACTCTGTCAGCACCACAACACTGGACCAGGTGTTCCTGGCGATTGTAGGCGAACACAATGTGCAGGAAGAGAACTCAGGTGAGCATGAGAGAAGGCCGTGGTGGAAGTACTTGTTGACGTTGAAGTGAGAGGAAGGGACTGTTGTTTAGAGCTGAAGCCAAGGCAAGGCGAGTCGCTGGACTCTTGTTTCTTTTGCACTGGGTATTTTCCTTTTTTGTTCTTCCCCAGCTAGCGGCGGAGTACCTGGTGAGACGGGATATTTTGCTTTCTTCTCTTCTTTTTCTTGCCATTTATTGACTGTAATTCTGTTTCCCCGTTGTACGCTTTCTAATGTACCATACCATATCTTGTATTCCTTACGCATGGGCTGCCTGTCTGTTTGTTCGCCGATTTTCTGATTTTCTGATTTCCTGAGTTCTGAGATTATATTATTATTATTATTATTATTCTTCTTCTTCTTCTTCACATTGTCTATTATTTATATATCCCGTTTACTACCCCTTTTCAACTCTCTTGCGGCATATTCAAAGCAACGTGTCCGGCTTCTTAGATTCTATTTATAGCCTTGCTGGTAGTTGTCTATCGGAAGGAACTCCATTTTAAAGACTTATCAATTTGGGATTACGCACTCCAGGTAGTTGCTCCTTCTTGATTTTGTCCATTTTTGTGTGTAGCCTTGTAAAAGGCAATTACGTAGTTCCCTCCTGCTTGCCATTTGTGATTTGTGTGCTCTCTATCAATGTCGTGTCGAATTGTTCATGACCAAACCTAGCCCAGCCCCATTTTTTTATGCTTTTTGCCTAATCTCCTACCACGAGATAATCTCTCAGCCTTGTTTATCATGCTTTTGCTTGTTAACAGGATCGCACGTAGCCAATCGGGACAACTTGTGACGCGGCGGTACTACCAAACCATTGCGTTCATTGTAACATTGTGACACCGTGACGTTATGTGTTAGCAAGATATACGGTCTCTACAGCCTATTTAAAAACCTGCAACCCCGCTTCATACCCATCTACAAGTTCCTGTTACCTTTTTCTTCTTCTTTTTCGAGCAGACCCTTCATCATCACAATCATTGGCTGTTGCCCACAATGCCGTTATTCCCACGTCTACAGGTGTTTGAGGTTGACGATCAGGAATGGTATAACCCAGCTTGTCAACTTGTTTCTCGGCCACTAAGCATCCTTGCTAACGTCCGGCCCTTAGGTTCCCGCCCTTTCTACGCACGTATGTGCAGAGCGCACTAACCGTCAGCTGGAATACCGCTGTGCCTTTCCTCCATACCCAGGCGCCGTCGCAAGTAACTGCCAGAATCTTGCTTAACTACTTGGGCCCGGCCATCAGCCAATACCGCTTCATCGACTTTTGTGCCGGTGCTGGCGGCCCAACGCCCATGATCGAAGCCAATGTCAACGCTGCGCTGGCCGCACGCAATCAAGAACGTGTGCCCTTTGTCATGACTGATTTGCATCCAAACGTATGGGGCTGGACTTTGGCTGTTGATGAGGCAAATGCGCGCGAACGTCAGCTTCATGGCGCTGCAGGCCAGTCTATGCTAGGCTTTGAGAAGCAGAGTGTCGACGCGGGAGATGTGCCTAGGCAGCTGCTACAACGTTGGACTGCCGATGGCGGGAAGGTGTTCCGTCTGTTTAACCTTGCCTTCCACCATTTTGATGATGCGCTGGCCCGGCGGATTCTGAAGAATACCGTCGAGACAAGCGATGGCTTTGCGTGAGTCTTGATTCGGCCTTTTCTACCTAACTGGTGCCACCCACTTCCAAAAGACCTGCACTGTACGCTGACTTTAACCCCTTTTTGAACAGCATCTTTGAGCTGCAGACCCGCTCCATCTCAGGCTTTGTAACTATTCTGATGCTCGGTCTTGGCACACTGGTCCTGGCACCTATTTATGCGATCAAGTGGCGTTCACCAGCCGTTCTCTTTTTCACATATATCATCCCAGTTTTGCCCTTTGTGATTGTCTTTGACGGTTTTATGTCAGTTATACGGACACGCACAACAGAGGAAGTTGAGCTACTGCTGCGTACATGTGGCGCAAAAGATGCTGAGGATGGCAAGTGGGTGATCGAGCATGGCACAGAGCAATTCGTATGGCCCTTTGCCAGTGTGAATTACATAATGTGTGCTCCGCAGAAATAGGCGGCAACAGACAGGACAGACGCAACAGCAAGGTGCAAGGCTCTTGGTGAGGCAAAGACACAATGTGTCACACCTATAGTACAGAACAGATCAAATGCCAAGTATTGAATTAACTCAAAGGTGATACGAATCAGCAAACTGCAACTATGTGCCCTTCTGTGACACGGGGAGAAACTGCCAGCAAATAGCAACGAAACAAAATGAACCATGATGATAAGACCTCAAAGCATGTACAGGCCCTAGTATATATAGAAGTAAAATCAGAAACCAAGAACAAGAAAACAAAGGCCCTGAGATCAAATAGGGCATGAAAAAACACGACTTCCGGAAAGCATGTCTGTTATCCTGCTCTCCATCCTCCTCCCACATCTCCCTTTCGCATCCATTCTCTACTTTTGTGCTCAAACAGTAGGGCCGGCCTTAATTACATCCTCTGTCGCCTCACTAGCGTAATTCTTAAAGTTCTCATTGAACAGAGTGGCCAGCTTGACCACTTCGGTTTCGAAGCTTGCAGCGCCCGCGGTCCATGCAGTCTTGGGGTTCAGAATTTCCGCTGGCACGCCGGGGCACGACTTAGGAACCTTCAAGTTGAAGATTTCGTATGTCTCATACTCAACATTCGCCAACTCGCCTGAGTGGATTGCGTCCAGGATGGCACGCGTGTACTTGAGCGGGCAACGCTTGCCGCCCTGCGTGTAGCCGGCGCCGCACCAGCCGGTGTTGAGTAGCCAGGCGTTGGCCTTGTGGGTTTCGATCTTGTCAGCCAGCATCGAGGCATAGCGCATGGGGTGCAGTGCTAGGAAGGGCTGGGCGAAGCAGCTGGAGAAAGTGGCCTGCGGCTCGGTAACGCCATCCTCGGTGCCAGCCATTTTGCTGGTGTAGCCCGAGATGAAGTGGAACATGGTTTGCGAGCGGTCTAGCTTGCTAATTGGTGGCAGGACGCCGCGCGCGTCGCATGTCAGGAGAATGATGTTGCTAGGATGGCTTTCTGATAGGCAAGGAATCTTGGCGTTGCTAATGTACTCGATGGGGTAGGCACACCGGGTGTTTTCGGTGAGCGTAGAGTCGTCATAGTCAACAATACGCGTCACAGGGTCAAAGACAACGTTTTCAAGAACAGAGCCGTAGCGAATCGCACCGTAGATATCAGGCTCTTTCTCCGCAGAGAGGCCAATGCACTTGGCGTAGCAGCCACCCTCAATGTTGAACACGCCATTGTCACTCCAGCAGTGCTCGTCATCGCCAATAAGGGCACGGTTGGGATCAGCGGAAAGAGTTGTCTTTCCAGTGCCTGACAGGCCGAAGAAAAGGGTCACGTCACCCTTCTTACCCTCGTTAGCCGAGGAATGGAGAGTGAGGACGTTGTGCTTGATGGGCATTTCGTAGAATAGCACAGTGAATACACCCTTCTTCATCTCGCCAGCGTACTCGGTGCCCAAAATGACCATTTCCTTATCGGCAAAGTTGATAGCTACTGACGTGCCTGACGTCATGCCCTCAGTGTAACGGTTGGCAGGGAACGAGCCGGCATTGTAGATGGTGTAGTCGGGGTGGAAGTGCTCGAGCTCTTCAGGAGGAGGGCGGATCAGCATGTTGCGCATGAATAGGGCGTGGTAAGCACGTGCGCACACAACCCGGACGCGGATACGGTACTTTTCGTCCCAGCCGGCATAGCCATCGACGACGTAAATGCGGTTGCGAGTGTTGAGGTAGTCAACGGCACGCTCACGGTTGATTTTCCAAGTCTAGATAGCAAAGGAAGAAAAGAAAACACGTTAGCAAAGGCGACGAAAACTTTTCACGTAAATGAGATGGTAACGTGACCCGTGAGTCTTCTAGTGTTGAGTTTTGAAAGCGGCAGGTACGTCAAATGTGGGGAAGCCGATGTGGGGCTACACCGGAAGCCTGCAGGGGTATCTGCAGGTTTTGTTTTCTTTTGCTTACCTCAGGAGACATGGCCTTATTCACGGGACCCCACCATATGTCATTCTCTGACGAAGGCTCCTTGACGATTCTTTTGTCGAGGGGCGAGCGGCCGGTCTTGGCGCCCGAGTAGGCGGTTAGAGCTCCGCTAGAAATGATGGCAGTGCCGGTCTCGTAGACCAGAGCGTCCTCGTAGAGTGAGGCTACAGAGGCATTGGCGACAATAGCAACACGGTCATAGTCAATGTGGGCCTTTTCGTGCAGCTCCTCCTCTATTAGGTGTTAGACATGTGTTACGGGACAGCAGTAGGAAGCAGAGAAAGACAAAGACTCGAGACTTACCAATCTCAGTGTGTACCGGGTGCGGTTCTACACCGGCAGGGTGGAGGCCGGTCTTGTTGACATTGCTGGCAATCACTTGGAGCCGTGGGTTAGCAAATTTGGGATTGGGATATTTGCGATAAAACATTGTGAATAATGGCGGGGTTTTGGGTGTGAAGGAGAGTTGAAATACTCACTGGTGAATGTGTAAGGGATTTTATAAGTTTGTAAGGGAGGCAAGACGAGTAGCTCGCGGTATGACGTTTTCAAAAGTAGGCGAATAAGACGGCCTAAAAAATAGCAAAGTTGGAGAAGAGGCTAAGACCAGAGTCAGATAGGAAGATGGAAGAAGGCAAGAAATTTAAAGCAGAGCAGTAGTGGGTAGAAATAATTGTAGAGCTAAGACTCAGGATAACGATGGGGAGATAGCGATGGGGAGATAGCGATGGGGAGATGAGGATGGAGGTGATGTCGATGACCAAGCTTCTTTTTTTCCTCTTTGGCAAAGGGGAATGTCTTGATCTTTATACAAATTTACATCGAAACCTACACTACCTACACAGCCAGCCCCAGCGTTGTGCCATTAGTAGTATCGTGGGAGTCCCCGGTGAGAATCGGGAACTTGAATATACCATAATCGCCTCGGAACCAGCAAACTAAGGAGAAACGGAAACCAGGGGGGGGGTGTGTCTCGAAGACCTGCCACCTAATCGTTGGCCATATATGGCATTAAGCTTCGGTCCAGGGCCTAGCCATGGCCATACACGTTCTTCATAGGCTTGAATTGCTTGTGTTTAAGTCCCGGTCGACCGTCGGGGCCAAAAGTAAGCATACGGTTTGCAACATGCCCATGCCAACCTCGGTGGAGACATACTTTTGGGCGCGCTTGTGCCCCACAGTAAATGAATAAACGGCAAGGCAAATGGAAGCCGTTTTACCTACTGCTTGGGGCTTTCAATCTGGAGAAGGCACGGAAGAAGTCGCGGCAAAGCTTCCTTCCCTAGTTAGAAGCCTAAGGCACGTAGGTACTTTCGCGCTTGTACCTATGTACCCACCCTCATACTTGCGTACCCATGTATTTGTGTACTTGCGTGCTTCGGGCGTTACGTCCGTCTGCACTTAGACATCGTCTTTTCTTACACAAGGTCTGTAATTCGATTGCGCTCAAACACTCAGCTACCATGTCCAGTCCACGCCAGCCCCCATCGCACAGTTCATGCAAGTTTCTTGGTTTGCCTCCCACTGCTATATACCACTATCGGAACTTTGAATGCTGCCTGTAGCACCTCTACTGTCTTGTCCCACGGGGACACAAGTAGACATGTACACGCATACTTGGTCTGGCTAACAAGCTATATGCTATGATCCTTTGGCTTTAGCTCGCTCGCCTTTTCCTATCCACGGCGCACAGCCCGCCCTCCATGAAGGGAACGGGGCTGAACGCTGGGCCACCCATCATTTGAGGACAGGGTAAGGGAGATCACGGAATCAACTTCACTCTCAACTGAACGCGATATTATTTCGGAATCTCCTTTTTCCTAGTCTGTTTAGCAACCAAGCTGCCGATGCCTGTCTTGGGGTTGGGCCGCTGCTTCACAGCATCGAGAGCAAACTGAAACAGCCCATGCAGTTAAGATCCTTCCATTAGTAGGTCAACTCTTTTTGACAAGCCAAGGACAAGAGTCAAGTCATATGATGAGCCAGGCACTGGATATCTCTGCTGTGAATTTAGTTTTCGTGCATGTACTATACGAGATGGACAAAGCATGGGCTTGTCTAGCCTTTCCTCCTGTAAAATGAACCCCAAAGGTCCTTCAAGCGACCTGGAACGGGTCATACGTCATGTGATAGGCTTTTGTTACTAATAAAAGCGCCCGCTGTGAAATATAGCCTCTGGCTCTAGCTGTAGAGAGGCACCTAGTATATACATTAGGAGGCGGTAAGTACCTAACTTGTAGTCACGTAAATGCCGCTTTAACTATGATATGGAAGAAACCGGAATGAAGCACAATGTGACAAGAAAGAGACAATAGACTTGCCTGCTCGAGTACGAGTCGGCCAGGGTATTACGCAGTCCTACATAGACATCGATATCAAGAATATAGACACTGTGGTACTACACGTGCTACGTATGCTGTGAATGCCATTTCGAGCAGGTTTAATCAAGGAGATAATTACACCCCTTCTGAAATCCACATTTTGTGTAGAATAAACAAAAAGTCTGGCTAGTTACATGCAAAGACTTCGAAATAGTGTGTGGAGCACACGCAAAGACACTCTTCTTTTTTGCATGCTGTAAACTTACCCTTCTTAACAGAAATCAAAATAAGACAAGCCTGTCTTTCTTGGGTAAAGTGGCATGGGAACTTGAGGGTTGGCAATAGGGTTGTCGACATTGGCCCTTTTTTATGGCTCCTCTCACGCGATCTCCTTCTAGTCTTGTCACTAAGTACTCATGTGTGTATCACATTTCGGTACACATTTTTGCTACATCTGTCTCTCTATAATCATGTCCCCGACTCTTCCCGAGGTCCTTGCGTGTAGCCTTCGGTCCTTTGATCCGAGACGTAGCTCAGACTCAAGCCAGGGTTGATATTAGCTACTTGAAATCTCAACTGGCCGCCCTTGTATACGAATTACTTAAGTATCGTCAAGTGACTTCCTCCCGCCCTAGCTAGACAGAGCCTAGTCTACTAACCTTGCCATCTATGGCTGGGTCAATAAACTCGACGCATCTAATTGGCCGGTGTGCGCTTTACTGTAATGCTGGGTTACACGCCCCCTCCCTCAATGCTTCCTTCCTTGTGGCTACAATTTCTTGGCAACTTCCTGCTAATAGCTTTCGCACCTTCCCCTTCACCTTTACCCCAGACTTTTTGTTTTTAGGTTGGTTTGTTCCCAGACAGGGTGAAAAGTTGGCAGGACGTTGACATTCATTCAAGCTCACCACCAAGCAAGGGCAACTCTTTTGTTTGAACAGTAACCAGGACTTTTATTGGATATGTCACGTATGAGGGTGATAAATAAGGAAGCTTTCTTTTGGATACTACTGAGACCTTTTTCCGAGGCTACGGTGAGTCTGTCTCTTTCCCTTTTATCTTTGTCGTAGCTGCCAATTTCAAACTCCCTTGTTTCTCCGCTTTATTCCAGAATATTTGCTTACCCAGACGGAAAAAAATAAAAAAACCAGGAAGCAGTTGCCCCCAGCTTATCCCCGTAATGATAATGCCCCTTCCCTAATAAGATCTTCTGAGCTAAAAAGGGTACATTTTTGTTCTCGTGACCCGGGCACCTGACTTTCTAGTTTGCAAAGTAGGCCTATACGCCGAAACTTATGTAGCTTCCTCTTTTGCCGTCATCATTTTACCCTCATCACCCTATGGTATCCAGACCGCTTCAAAACAAATAAGCTAGGCAACAACGAAAATAACTCGCAGTGTTCCCTTCTTTGTCTTTAGCAGGGAGATAGGAGGCAGAAAACAATCTGCAAGTACGTTCTTCCTCCCATGCTTTGCCCCGGCTTACAAGCCCCTGGACGACTGGCAACTGCAACAAACGGCATGTGCAAAAAAGTAGCAAGAAGCAGCCGACGGAACAAGAAACTTCCATCTTTCCGTTATGAACCGAGGGCGAATCCTGTGCGTGCTACCTCTCTCTGGACGACCCCACTTTTATTCTTACAGAAAGCACTCCCTGTCTTGTTGTAGAAGCTTGGAATTGTAAGTTGTGCTGCTCGAGACTAGACTGGCTTATCATGGAATTGAACAGATCTCTTTGAAGCTTCAGTTATTGATACAAGTGGCGAAGCGGACATTACGAGATAGCAGATTTCCTTTTTCCAAAGCTAGGACCTTTCAGCACACACTTTGCCTACGAGAGCAGATAAAGCTGCACTGAGCAGTAGTCAAGATATTGAGCTCCTACCTACGTGGCAAACACAGCCAATGGTCACTCGCCTGGTTAATCTATCTACACACACACCTCGTTTTCCAAGTCTGCCCATGCTGCTAGAAAACTGACCAATGTCAGCGCGTATATCCAGCACTCCGAGTTATTATCGTGGCTCCTTTCCTTGACAGATGAGGCTCTAGTAAACAAGCCGAGAATCTGGGGAAGGGTGCTTGTCATTTTTGAACGATCCTCAAGGGGTGTCAGTGTGCGTGGGCCGCTGATGAAACGATGAGTGATATCGGCGTCTTTCAAGGCACATCGATATTGCAATAGTTGGGAAATGAAGCTTTGCTCTACCTCGGTGAATTGCGACCACAGAGCCTTTCTTCTCTCTGCATCTTTCCCTCATGGTTTGTGATTATCTGCTTGCGGCGCTTCTTCTTCTTCCCGAGCCGAGCGCTCACCGCTCAAATACACGGACCTGGAGAAAGCCGCCCTCCTTAGCGTAGCATTGAGCTAGTTTCAGCAACCCGTTCATTAGGATGCCAAGTTCCGCTTCCTTGATAAGTTCCCCTGTGCGCCTGGATGCCTGGTCGGAAGATTTCGGGATTCGACTGAGCATACCATACAGTTGAACTCTCACATAAATTGACCTGTCTATTTCAGGCCTCATGCATGCAATGAGTTGTTGATTGGCTGTTTCTGCTATATCAAGATACATTACGTATTTTTTGCCAAACAGGACACATCGTAGAGGCACTCACTAGATTAGCTTGTGGGAGATTAGTTACATCGCAGTGAAGGCCATGCCTACCATGTTCTGAGCAAAAAGAAAAAGAAAAAAGAAAAAAAAAAAGTACCATTGAAAGAGAGCAAGGACTTGACATCCTTCCACCAGATAGTTCAAGATAATTGCCTTGCCCGTTCTACACCTACACCACTTGACAAACAACCAAAGACCGAGCAACAAGCACTATCATGGCTTACTGTAGAAAGAAATGCATCGGACGCCATGTTCTCATTTCATTCTTCCAGACCCCGTCGTCTCCCGCTCCTGCTATTCGGTGTAGATCTTGGTATCTACTTTTCTATTACAAAACAGCCGACTAATACTTATTTTCCCTCCATAGAAGCCCGGTTTCTGCCTTGGAATTTAGGTCGCAGTTTCTAACACAAGACCCCACTCTAGACGTCACATCCGGTTGCTAACGCTGCATTTACTCGTCGGTGCACAGCTTGATGATCTTACCAATGGCGATGGTTTGGCCCTAAATCCAAGCAGTCAGTAACTAAATTGTGGCGCAATGATGGCGATATGGAGGGCCGTAAGTCAAGGCTGAAATCTTACCTGGTCACGTAGAGTGAAACGGCCCATTTGGGCGTAGTCTTCAAACTTTTCCACACACACAGAGCCAACGCCGCCAATGACCTTGAGACGGGCAATGATGCTATCACCCTTCTTGGCGTGAGTAGGGGGCTTCTTGCTCCGGCGGTTGGTGCCCTTCTGAAGAGAGTGAAGTAAGGAGTCAAAGGTAACTTCCTCAATAGCAGCGTGAACATGCAGCACGCAGTTGAAGCCACTGGTAAGAATGGTCTTGAGCTCAAGAATTTTGATCTGAGCCTCAAAGGTCGACACGTTGTGTACAAGACGCTTGGGTGAGCAAAGCACAAAGCCGGGCTGGACCTCTTCTTCCTCAATGTTGCGAAGGCGGACGCGCACCTGCTCACCACACTGGGCGATTTGTACTTCATCCTCAGTCTCAGTGTAAAGAGCGGAAACTTCCACAGACTGCTTGTTGGGCATCATAACCAGGCTCATGTTCTTCTTGATGACACCGGCCTCGATCTTGCCTTCAACCATGGTGCCTAGATCACGGTACTTGCCATTGACGGACATCATGAAGGGGGCGTTGAGCTTGCGGTCCAATGACTTCATGTTGTCCAGGTATTCCAGTAGAGATGGTCCACTGTACCACGGGCACTTTTTGGGGTCAACGCGTTCCTTAATACCAGCTCCGATCTGAGCAGCGACAGGCATGATGAAGACATCAGTCTTCAGATTGTAGCCAGTAGACTTAAGGAACTGGGATAGCTTGGTGGTACACTCCTTAAAACGATCCTCTGACCACTCGACAGTGGGGTCGTCCATCTTGTTGATGACAACAATCAATTTGTTGACACCCTGGGTCTTGGCTAACATGGCATGCTCTCTGGTCTGACCGCCACGCTCGAAGCCGGTCTCGTACTCGCCCTTGCGAGCTGAGATGACCAGAATACCGACATCTGCCTGCGAGGCACCGCCAATCATGCTGGGCACATAGGTCTTGTGACCAGGCGCATCCAGGATCGAGTAACGACGCTTTTCAGTCTCGAAATAGGCACGGCCAACTTCGACAGTCTTACCAGCACTACGCTCCTCCTTGGTCAAATCCAGGGCCCATGACAAGTACCAGGTCTCGCGACCAAGCTCCTTTGCCTCGCGCTTGTACTTGTCCATAGTTCTCTCGTCAACCATACCGGTAGCATAAAGAATAGAGCCACCTAGAGTCGACTTTCCGGCATCGACGTGGCCGATGAAAATGATGTTGACGTGCTCCTTGCCGTACAGACCTTCCAAAGTTTCCTGATCAACATCAGCAGTCTGTTCCTTCTCAACAGCGTCGATCTGGCGAGAGACGACAGGAGTAGAGGTTCCTGAGGCGGAATTGGCAGCCTTCTTGGCAGCGGTCTTTGTGGGAGCCTCCTTTTTGGGCTCTTCCTTCTTGACATCTTCTTTCTTAGGCTCTTCTTGTTTGACCTCTTCTTTCTTCGACTCTTCCTTAGGCTCGTCCTTCTTGGTTTCCTCCTTGGACTCCTCTTTGGCAGCCGCGGGAGTGCCGAGACTTAGGACTTTGGCAACCTTGGGCTTAGCATCACCGCCGATGCTTAGGACCTTGGGCTTAGAGTCGCCACCAATACTCAGGACCTTGGGTGCAGATGGAGCAGCGGAGGCTGAAGCAGCGGGGACAGAAGCCGGTGCATTCTGTCTAGTGTTGTTGTTGTTGTTGTTGTTTCTATTCTGTTGTTGGTACTGCTGCTGGCCATATTGAGAATATTGTTGATTGTCTGGTAGAGAAACTTGGTTAGAGAGTTGTTGACTTACACATGGAAGACAAAGCAAAGTTAGGGATTATGCGATAGACATTAGACATACTGTAGCCGCCCTGGCTGTACTGATTATAGTTGTTGCCCTGGTTCTGATAGCCGGCTTGACCGTACTGAGGATAGTAGCCGCCCTGTTGTTGGTAGTAGCCGCCCTGCTGCTGGTTGCCGTACTGGCCGTAGATGTTGCCATACTGGCCAGGAGTGAAGCTGGAAGCACCAGGGGTGAAGCTGGAGGCGCCTGGTTGGAAAGAGGCGCCGCCAGAGCGAAAGCCTGGAGCCTGAGCGGCGGGCTGCTGCTGCTGCTGCTGCTGCTGCTGCGGCTGGTTCAGGTTCATTTGCTGGGCCTGGCGGGCGAGGTTTTCATCATTAGGGTTCGACATGTTAGGCGATCACGAAGCAAGAATTGTAATAACAGGGGCAAGGCGATAAAGCAACCGGGGGTATCCAACAGCGAAATGTTGGAAGCGATGACTGTTTTTATGTCGGATGGACAAAGGGTCTGGTTTGGTCGAGGAAGAAAGCCAAGAGACAAACAGAAGGCTGCGATAGCTCAAAGAGACCTAAGAAAGCCTGGAAAAACAATGGCAATCAAGATGTGGCTCAAAGGGCAAAAAAGACGGCAAGATCGTGGGCTTTGGTTAAGTAGAGAGGGTGTGCGATAATGATCGCTCGACGAGCCGCTGGATAGACTTTTCTCGCGGGACTGGCCTCAGGCCAAATGTATCAAGACAGTCATTTTACCCAGCTATAGAGAAAACAGCTCTTGGAAAGTGGCAGCCGCCAGCAGTAAAATTCCTCAGTGCATGCACCATTTAACTAGAGTGGAAACAAACCCCGCCAAACGTCTGCAGTTTAGCAAGACCAAGGAGGGGCTAGCTAGCTATTTGATGCACTGTCTTTTCGCACGGTCTTATGCAATCTGGATAGGCCTCATTCTGTGTCCTCAGCACCATTGTACAGTGCGTAAAATAAATATGGCCTGAACCCTAGACATGTGACCCCTGGAGCTGGGTAAGGGCTACGGCTACTATAATAACGATGGTCTGGTGTAAGGTGTAAGGCAAGGCAAGAACAAACAAATATTGATATCAAATGCAGCAACTGAAAACCAGGAAGTGGCAGCCTAAAACCCGAGATGACGAGTGAAATTTTCGTAGCCAGAAAAAAAGGCTGTCCTCCTGCTTCCCACCATGTCTAACTATCATGACGATATTCTTGCTGTCCATATGCATAGCTTCATGCCATGGAGTCATTACTAGCTAAAATTGGGGCCCAGGCCATGAACATGGCCATAAGATCTAGTCTTGGCCTTACATCTGCCTATGCTTTTTCACAATACTCTCGACTATTGGCAACGATTGATGACGGCGATGTCTTTCAGGAACTCAAGGCATTGGAGGCCAAGTTGGAGAGCAAAATCAAGGTAAGGCAAATGGCTTTTCGCATCAATGGCTTTGGGCTTACATCTCACAACTCATGGTTGACCATCGCCAGCAGATTATCGGGCCTGCAATTGATCTAATTGAGCTCAGGTAGGTTAAGCTAGGTCTTCGTCGCAATACTGCATCTTGGCGCTAACAGTTATGCGTCGACATAGGTCGAAAAGGGGCAACATCTTCCTTGAGTCTGCACTACCTCTAGCACGTCAGTTGCAAAACGACATTACTTCACTTGGGCGACGGCTGGAAAGCGCGGCCAGCATTACCGAGACGCAGGCACAAAAGGGTAATTCTTCCATGTTGACTTCGGGGAAACAGACCCGCCAACTCGAGCAAGTCTTGTCTGATCTACGCAGCCTTCTGGACGATATAGACTGCAACATTCCTCTTCTTCAACTTGCAATCACAGCGTCGGGCGAAAGTCTCTCGGCATGTCTGCCTAATAATGTGTCTCCATCACGGCTTTTACAGGCTAGCACGTTGCTGATCATGGGAGATACCCGCTACGTAGAGGCCACTACGCCGTTCGCAATAGGGCCAGAATTTCGACTTTCGATATACATGTCATTTCTTGGGCACACCAAAGTCGATTGCATGCCCAACGTGTTGAATTCTAGTGGTGGTGGAGCCCCGTCTGACAGCAAGCCAGTATGGCAAGAGGTTATACACAAAGCTCGTGTCCGCATAATTCGTCTGCCGTTTGAAACACGATTTGACCACATTCGCGGCTACCTCGTCAGCAATTCCTGTGCCTACATGCCAGACGAATACGTGTATCATCTCGAGGTGATTGAGGATTTGGACGACGGACGACTGCACGAGTCACCGAACGGTGCTCGAAACTACCAAGAGATTGCAAGAGCGGGTATAAGAGAGTCTATACCACTGCACCAGATTTCCAAGATCTTCTACACGGATACAGGACGCCTCCTAAACATAGGATCGGAAGATAGCCTCTGCAACAAGCCTGTCCTTCTTCTGAAGCGTGACATGAAGGCCCAATCAACAGAATCCCGAGTTCTAGACCACGGCAAGTGGTCGTTTGGAGAAAAGGCCCAGGCCGGAAGAGATAGCTGCAACATGGATCTTGGTGTCCAGCATGGAGAGCAAGGCACAATTGATATGGCAGATGATCTGCAGCTTGACTTTCAAATTAGAAACGAGGCAAGTTTGTGCCACGACGGGTCAAGAGCTGGATTTGGCTTCCCACCGCATTTAGATCCTGAGTGGATCGCTCTGGAGGTATTTGAGGATGGAGCCGAGGGGGGAGAAGACGAGGATGACGAGGCAGAAGAAGACAATACAAGTGATGAGGACGACCAGGATGACGAGGCGGAAGAAGACAATGCAAGTGATGAGGACGACAAGGAGGACTCAGATGCTTCAGACTCTTCTTCTCCGAGTCGAAAGTCTCTAGGAAAAGTCCTACCGAGTGACGGCTCGTTTCTACGCAAACTCAAAAACATGTCTCTTGCAGTCAGTTTACCAGGTGCAAAGGCGCTCAATTCCAAGTCGCAAGTGAGGTCCATCCCTGTCCAACAACAGCAAGCTGTAAGGCAGCAGTCATCACCATCGCCACAGCCACCGCCACAGCCCAAAGAGCTTGTCTCCGGAGGTCCGTTCAATGCCATTAAAACATCGCTATCGTTGATGGAAATGTTGATAAGGCTTGCCGGGCTACAAGAGTTTCAACAAACGTGCCACCTGTCCATTCCTGACCATTTGTTGACCTTTTTTCTAGAACAATCATCAACTACTGGACTGACAGGGCACGACCAGCAGAAGGTGCGGGAAGAAGCCAGACGACGGGTTGGATTTGACCCGTACACAGATGCACCTACGAACGACCAAAGGGGGTAAGCAGCGGGTGGCTTAGACGATGTTGAGAAAGAGGACAAAAATAGGGCATAAGAATAGTAATGCCTTGTCGCCGCTGCCACAAAATGCGGAGCAACGACCTCAACAGCATAGAGGGAAGAAGAGAAGAGAACCAAGCCAAGCCTTGCAGGCAGGCAATAAATGAGATGGTTCTTTTTTTTTTCTTTTTTTTTCTTTTTTTTTTCTTTTTTTTTTCTTTTTTTTTTTTTTTTTTTTTTTTTTTTTTTTTTTTTTTTTTTTTTTTTTTTTTTTTTTTTTTTTTTTTTTTTTTTTTTTTTTTTTTTTTTTTTT
>JAXHKN010000212.1:0-41567 GCA_038407165.1 Ceratocystis variospora
CGCGAAAAGTGTCGTGAAAAAGGGGGCGAGTCGACGACGAGGTTAACCTCAAAGTTGGGAAAGCGCGGCCTCAAGGCTTCACAGCTCATTGTTTCAAACAAAAGACAAAGTCTAATAAAAGAAAAAAAAAGAATGACAACGGTCATCGGGATCATAAACGTTGGCGACCATCAACCTGAAAAAGAAAGGTACCAGACCTCAAAGGTACCCCCCCGAGGGTTGTAGGAGGGAGAGTTGGCATCTAGTTGCCTCTCCGCGCCTCCCCGGCCCGGTCCGCTCGCATTCGGAAGCTCTAAAACGTCATCTAGAGCCAAATTTCCAAAAACTACCAAGGCAAGATGGCCGAGCGGTCTAAGGCGCTGTGTTCAGGTCACGATCTTCAGTATCAACCTTCGCAGTGGAGCAATCCGCGCGAGTTCGAATCTCGTTCTTGTCAGCATTATCTTTTTGTTTGTAGATGATATCTAGACTCCAAACTCATATTTATTCAAAGTCTTATCTAGACCTTGAACCTTTGCGACGTACTCCAGCACCAGGGCCTAAAAGGTCAAAGGAACATCTCGAATCAGACTCACACCTACAACTACTAACTGCCCGGAAAAGGTGGCGGAGGACGACATCTTCTTAGCCTCTTCCGTCCAGAACATGCCGTCGTATTGCTGTTGAAAACCAGTAGGTAGACGCTAAATAAAACAAACAAAATGCCGTCATATTGCTGTGAAAAAAACCTATAGGCAGACATTAGATAGCACAAACAAACAAACCATAAATCTTTGCTGTTTTGACCTTGATTCCCACTGCTTCTAGCAGCAAAAGAAAGCCAACAAAATACATATCATTACCTATGTGCACGTTGTACTAGCCAGCCACCTAAAGGAAGCAAGTCTTTAGTGGTACAAACAAAAAGCAAATTGAACATCTCTGGTAGCAGCATCTTGAAGCTATGGTGATCAGCCTAACCTTTTTTTTACAGCAGCATAAATGCAGCTTAGATGGAAGGGCAAAGAGTCAATTACCAGTGTTGATGTTTATTAACTTAATTATAAATGGTGTGACAAACTCCTTGATTCTTGGCTCCTTTTCTCTTACTATCAAAGGTGGTAAAACATTTACATGACCAACGATCTTACTAGCTATTAGGGTTAATGAATAAAGATACCGCCACAAATAAGCGCCACACCAGCTAAATGGTTCTCGGTGAAAGACCCACTCCAATCAATCTTACCGAGAGCTTTCTCACGCGTCATATGTATTGCCTTTATAGAAGGCAAAGACGAAGCGGAAGCATCTTCGTTTGCAAAGCGCACAAAATTATCCTAAAAATTATTCATCTTCACCTTCACAGGCACTAACCTCGAAATGATTTTCTAGCCTCAATACTTGTGCCTACTAGCCATTTCTCATGAATGGTCTTTTTGTTTTTTTCTTCCTTCTTTCCAAGTCCTCATCATCGTTATCACTCATTCAAATCATTTCTGCCAGGTGTTGGCGGCTAGATGCCCAAGCCTAATGCGAGATACGTACTGTCTGCCATAGTTGAGTGCCTATTGTACTGTATTGTGTATCTATCACAGTCTTCTTTCCTTCTCTAGCATTCTGGATTATTGGCGCTATGGCTGCAACAATACTCTCTATGGGGTCAATAGACGCCTTTTCGCACGTGGACTCGCCCAAAAAGGGCATTGGCAATATCGTGGCTTCAGCATTTGATAGCGATACTTTTGATGCTGACATCACCATTTCAGTAAAGGGAAGAGTAGGCTCCGCTACTATTTCGCCATGTGGCCGTGATATTGCCCTTGCGTCGTGAGTCAAGCTCAATTCCACTGGTATTTAGGCAGCTATTAATTGTTTGAATTTAGGCCTGATGGACTGTCTATTATCGATCTAGACTCTCCCGATATACCACCACGAAAGCTTAGCACTCATGGAATGCCATGGCTTGTTGTTGATGCTCAATGGTCGCCTTTTGCAAGTCGAGATTACTGGGTTGTATCAACGGCTAACCACCGGGCCCTAGTATGGAACTTGAACATGAAAGAAGACTCTGTGACTGGCGCCATTGAGCATTCCCTGCAGGGCCATAGCCGTGCTATCACAGACATCAATTTCTCCGCACATCACCCAGATATTCTCTCCACTTGCTCTGTCGATGGTACGGTTCACTGCTGGGATTTGAGGCGACCGCGTCAACCTGTCATGACGTTCTATGACTGGTTTGCTGGTGCTACCCAAGTTAAATTTAGTCGACAAGATGCGCATATTTTGGCATCGTCACATGACCGATGGTTGCGCTTTTGGGACGACCGCAAGTCATGCGAGCCGGTAAAGTCTATATTGGCACACAAATCTAAGATATACGGTATCGATTGGAATCGTACACAAGCGGATGAGTTAATCACATGTTCATTGGATAAAACAATCAAGTTGTGGGATATCAGCGCTGATGACTATGGTACACCTCAACATGTCATTCGAACTGAGTTCCCTGTGTGGAGAGCCCGCCATACCCCGTTTGGCAGTGGTATTGTTGCCATCCCCCAGGTAGAACCAGGAAACATGTACCTTTATGACCGGCCAAAAGAACTCCACAAGCCCACAGACGTACAGGAAAAGACAGAGCCAGTGGCAGTTTTCCCTGGCCATGGAAACAACGCAGTTAAGGAGTTTCTCTGGCGAGCACGTGGAGGCATTGACGATGATGGCATGGATGCACGGGAATTCCAACTGGTATCTTGGGGCGAAGACAACAAGCTGCATTTACAAAAGCCTGACGACGAAATATTAAAGGCTATTGGCTACACTCGAGGCAGTCGGGCGCCCGACAAGCTACAACTCACCCGAAAAGGAGCCACATACAGGACATTTACGACGGTTATGGATAGCAACATGAGAGAAATGCGCGTTACAACGATGAATGACATACGGCCAAATGCTGGAATTAAACACACAAGCGCCCTTACACTAGGAATGAAAAACAGCCAATTGCGGAGCAAGAGAGGCTCCTCTGGTGGCTGGCGCGGGTCTGCAATGAAGGTCCGGAGCCGCAACGGTTCCAGAGGTATGGAAAGCTCCCAAATCAACTGGATGAAAGGTGTTTCCGTGACGAAGCGACGGTCCCTTGGAAGTGCGGGGGGTCCCCGCGAGCCGTCTCGGCGCTTTATGAGTGGAAGAGACTCGCCTGTGTTCAGCATCTCAGAGGAGTGGCAGGGACCAGAGCAGGTGGATGTAGAGCCGTTCCGTGAAGAGGTCATCAGCCTGAGCAGCAAGCTGCCCAAGGTGACATGGATCTATGTTGACCCAACCAAGGCGGTGGCTAGCTTACAAGGACCTTGGGGTGAGAAGAAGAATAACATCTATTTTGAAGTAATCATTGCCATCACACCGGGCTACCCGTTGACTGAGGCTCCGACCTTCGACATCCAGGGCAATATCTACATGGACGCCAAAACCCGCGCCAAGCTGGAGGAGGATGTACACACATTGGCACAACAGCACAAGGAGCACGGGAAGAACTGCCTACACTCAGTCTTCAAATACCTTCTGGGAGATGTCGACCTACAGAGCAGCCTCCGCTTTCTGAAGAATGTGCACAATCTGACAGACTTGTCCAAGTTCAACCCCGAAGAGTCAAGCTCGAGTGATGAAGACGACAATACTACTGATATGAGAGCTAGTTCTACGCTCATGTCAATGGACCTGACGACCAGTGGTGAGGCTAATAGCCTTGCTGCCAACGTCATAAATCGCACAGCCCTGCCTCTAGATCGACGCACGTGTGGAGCGCGGTTTTCGCACGATGGCCGACTGGTGTGCTTCTTCTTGACACAGGAAGAAAAGACGCGCGCCACATTCATGGGTTCGGTCTCGGATTCGTCTAAGGAACGTAAGACAGCAGGGCCATACTCAATTGGATTTGGGCGCATGGCATTTGAGTCTCCTCTACGGCAGCAGCAGCGGTTCTCAGACTACGGCTCTGACTCGGAAAATTGTCAATCAGACAGTGAGGAAACTGATTCGTCAATGACATCAAGCAATTCAGAGGGTACCTCGATGCACAAGACATCCTGGTACCGGCCCTCGGGTAGGCTGCGTATGATTGCCTGGAGCGAGACACATAGTGTACACTCTAGCGATGGAGGAGGGACTGGCCTCGGGACGGCTACAGGTACTGGGGTTGGTAGGCGGCGTCTGGGCCGACCTAAAAATATCGTCTCTATGCACGATTTTTCAGCTCTATTGCCATCCAAGAGGAAGTACGGAAAGTACTATGAAGTCTTTGGTGATGATGTGTGCTCACACAACGCAGCTGTGGCTGAGCGCTACGGCAACCACGAATTGCGGGATGTGTGGCTCTTTTGTGCGCTTTTACTGCGCAAGGGCATTCCACTAGAACAGGTTGATGCCATGGGGCTGGGGCTGAGTCTGGGAGCTGGTGGCAGTGATAGACAGAACCCGGTGCTGTTGGTAGCACGGTCAGTGGTGGCCCAGCATCAAGAGAGCCTGACTAATGGCGGCTTTGGTCATGAAACTCCGCTCACTACCCGCGTTAGATGGGGCACGCATCCTATGGCTCGGGCGTTTGTCGACACTTTATTTGACTATTTTGAGCAAATGGGCGATATCCAAATGTTGGCACTGCTTTCGTGTATCTTTGTAGAGCCTATGCTTGCTGATGACACACACAAGGACGGTAGCAACGGGCTATCATTTGACGCCCAATTGCACCCAAACCAGTCGCATACGCCCTTGGCTTGCCAGGCCCCTGGGTTTTCGTTGCCATTCTTTAAGAGCACTGAGGCGTTTTGGCGCAGTAAATTTAGCAGCCGTAACACGTCATCTCGTGCCATTCCGCTTCCGACACCAACGCCAGTGCAAATTTCAGGTTCGCAAATGTCGGTTGAAGATACATCGGCATTCCAGACAGATTCAAATTCGCAGCTTCAGTCGCAAATCCACTCCCAGGCAGCTTCGCGTCCACATTCTGTTGGCGGCACCCCGCCAACGACTCGCTTTAGTCGAGAATACAAAGAACATGGCGGAATAACTTCTGAATCAGGACAGCTTGAGCCACCGCCTTCGCAGGCCCAGAGCCAGGCACCCAGTCTCTCTGCATCCCCCAACACGCGGTCGTTCTGGAAGCAGGCTTCGTTCAGTGCACACATTCCAAGGGCAATTGCTACTGCTATGTCATCCTCGCCACCGAATACACGCAAGAAAGCTAGCCCTGCTGAGCAAGGACAAGGCAGTAGTGGCAATGGCAATGTCACATGGGGCAATACTACTATAATGGGCGAGAGTGGAAGTCTAGGGGCATCAACGGCTGGCAGTGGGCCGGCTTCTCGTACTAACAACAATCATCCGTTCGATGATGAGGCGAGGCGCTCAGAGTTCTGCACTGAGATGCCGGTTGGTGTTGAGATTATGCTGGAGGACCAGTCCATGTTTGACGATGATAATGTATGTACCTCGGTGCCTCTATTAAGCCCATCACGAAACCACCTCTATGCTAGCTACAGGTACTCCTACGCTGAGCTACTTCAGATATGGCAGCTGCCGCTTCAACGGCTAGAGATTCTCAAGTTTAACTTGATGCAAAAGTACGAAGAAACCCCACATATGGCAGACTCTTTAGATGCAGATAATTCCTTGCACGATTCTTTCGCCACCTCATCGACTATCCACGAGGTGAAATCTGCTCCTGTTTCGTCTCCCGCCTCGGTGCCAAAGCCGGCATCGACCACGGCGATATCATCGTCAGTGCTCCTTGGCCGCAAGCTGGCAGGCCAGTATCCAAACCTAGTCCAGCGTGGCCTCGACGTTACCGGCGTCTGTCGCATCCATGAGCAACAACTTGATCCGCTCAACTACACGCTTAGCAACACCGGCCTACCTCTTATTGGCGGTGCTGTTGGGACCTGCCCACGATGCCATGAGACCCAACGCCAACTTCGCTGCGTCTACTGTCTCGAGCCGCTTGACGCGCAATACACCCCCTGCTTAGCCTGTGGATGTGCGGCACACGATGCCTGCCTGGCTGAATGGCATGCAGCAGGCGAGGAGTTGTGTCCTGCTGGCGACGAGTGCAACTGCGTCGAGGAAGCTAGTAGTGGGCAAGTTGAGACGTGGGAAGCCATGATGGGCTCTCTCGGTCGCTCCCGCCGTGGCACCATGTCGCTGTCTAGTTTACCTCTCAACAACGGCAGCAGCTCAGCTGGCCTTGGAAAGCCATCTCTATCTATGCGTGCGCACCATGATAGTCTAGCCCTGGGCATGGGCATGAGCATGGGCATGAGCATGGGCAAAAACCGAGTGCATTTGCACGGGACAGCTAGTTATGCTGTCGATGACGCCTGGGATATGGGCCGCAACAACAGCAGTAATAGTGGACCGCTACATGAAGCAAGTGGTGCTACTGGCACTATTAACTCAACAACCGCTACACCCGTGCGTGACAGCAAGGCCCGGACAGCGCGCACATCAACAGGGGCACAGGAGGCGGCACCATATAAATTTGCTTTTCGATCGAAGCTGAAGCGGCAGAATACAGGAGTTTGGGCTCGCACACAAGTGGCAGAAGGCGAAGGGACAGCGGCGCAAGCACAACAAGCACAGCAACAACACCAACACCAACAACAGCAGGGCAAGACATATGGGGGCGGTGGCAGTGGTGGCGGGGGGTTGCAGCGGAGTGTTAGCGATCTCCGTGGATTTGCAGGTCTTGGAGGGTCTAGCTCCAGCTCTGGCCCTGGCCTAACCTCGGGGGCGACGGGAAGTGGGAATGTGATTCACGGACGGCGGGCTTAGAAAGCCCTCTGGCGTTTTGAATAGGGTATTATAATGAGGAAGCGTGGAATAAAAACGAGGACTAAGGTTTTCTGTATTTTCTGTGAATAATAAGAAGCCTGCGTGGTATACATACAAGTCGAGGCGAGCTCTACGGTCTAAGCTAATGAGTGCTGATTGGTATTAAAAAGCTTGGCTCCTCTTTACTTGGCCTTTGCCCCTGACACATATTTTATCTCTCCCTCTATCCCTCTCTCTCTTTCTATGTCCGGAAGGCTTGCACCAGCTCATGCAGCTTATCAATCACCATGGGCGCTATCGATCCTAGCGACCCTTCGATGATGCGGTCCATAGTGCGAATAGCCTCCTCCTCGCTCAAGTCCAGGTGGAAGCGCTCGCGGACCTTGAGCACAGCCTTGTCAGGCTCGAGACGGATGTCAGGAATGTTAGCATCAACCATTAGACTAAATAGATTCAGAATGAGATTAGACTGTTTGCGCAGGGCTGTATAGGCCAAGAAGCAATACTGCTTGAACTGCTTGTAATTCTCGCTGGTTGTGCCCCCCATGCAGTCGACCATCTCCTTGCTGAGTTTCATGACAGGCGCAAACGGCTTTGGATCGCGGCCAAGTATAAAGCCGAAATCAGCATGGAAAAAGTGGCCGTCGGGAGCTAGTAGCAGATTGTCGAGGTGGCGGTCACCAACACCAAGAATATACGTGATGACGCAATAGCCGGCACAAGAGCGCATGTACGTCTCGAGCGTGTCATTGCGGATTTTGAGTGGTGTAGAGACATCAGGCTGGTGCTCCCGCAAATATTCGAGGGCGGGATTAGTGCGATATCGCGAGGCAATACTCTGGAAAGTAGTCGAAGCGACAAACTGCGAGGCACCGGCAGAAGCACTAGTTGCTAGGATTTTGTACGGCGAGAGCTTGAGATCAACATTTTCTTTTTGAAGGAGCTGGTCCATCAATGTGATGATCTGGATGACCAGTTGGTCCTGGCGCAGGTCGTCACCTGTCTTGAAGATGATGGAGTAGTTGGGTCCGTTGTGTGTGGCAAATGTGACCTTGATGGGACATAGCGACGACTTGAACACGATGGTCTCTTCGGGGACAACTCCAGTGATGAGAATACTGGGATCGAGCGGGAGTGGCAGTGGTGGTTTAATTTCGAGTAGCTCGTTTTTGGGGTCGGCTAGAAACACCTTGACGCGCTCAACTTTGCGCGCAATAGTCTCGTTGGACAGCTTGACCTCGGTTGAAATTTTAGATAAAATGGTGATCAGCTCGGCTTGTCGTCGAAGCTGCTGGCGTTGATTAGTCCCCTCGGGTTCCTGTACCAACTTGGTCATAAAGTCGTAGGCTACTTTGCGGTAGATGTTGCGGTTGGTTTCACCCTGCTCAGGGCTATTATCGTCGCATTCGACCATGAGATACCAGTAAAAATAGTTACCAAGCTGGAAATTGGCAGCTGCACGGGAAATGAGAAACGTTGCGAGGGACGAGTCTTTAGCAGTAGCAGACTCTTCAGTAGCGGGCGAAGAAGCTACAGCGGATGTCGGTGGGCTGTCTAAAATATGCTCGTATTTAAGGGCCTGTACCAACTGGAGAAGATACAACTGCAGCTCGGCATCTTCGGCCTTGCGCAGTCGTTCTACGGCAAAAGCTCTGACGATAGGACTCTCAAAAGACGGACCAAACAGCTCCAGCGCATCATCAACGTCAATCTCGGTCCACCTCGAGAGTAGCTGCTCAGCCTGCTTGACCTCGGTGGCCTCAAGCCAATTAACAGATTTGACGAACTTGGTGAGGGCTCTCTTGTCACGGGTCAGGTGGTACCGGAACTTCCACACCAGGTCTGACTGCTCGGGCGACAGCACATGGGTAGGCGGGTATGATAGGATGGCGTTAAGTTCGTCCCGCACCTTGGCATTGGGCTTGAGGTCTTTGTCAAGGATTCCGTTGCGGTGTGCACTGCGGAACAACCGCCGGTGCTTGGCTTCAACAGGGTTGTCACGGCCGATTTCGGCATCGTACACCTTGAACAAAGGACCAGCCATGGCCTCAGCCGAATTGTTCCCGATACCATGGCTGATGCCTGGGCCAAACTGTACTTGTGGCGGTGGTCTTCGGAGCACCTGTTGAGATTGTGATCCGTTGAAGTAATGTGGTGAGATCATGGGCGGCGGCGCGTATTCGTGGTCGGCAAAAACGATAGGAAAATCGAATCGGGCTAGCTCGATGTTGAGATAAAAGCGGGCGGGTGAACTTTTGTCGGGTCCATTTGACTCGGTAAGGCCCATTTTCTTGAGTTGGATGACCTTTGCATGGTGTGCTGCCATTTTCTTTTCGTAGCCCCGAAAGACCAACTGGTCCAGCCAGTTGACCTGGGCTAGCTCAGACATTTCGTGGCGTTTGAATAGAGCCTCAATGCGGCTCATTTCCTCAGCCTCCTTGTCAAGGGCCAGCTCGCCGGTCTTGATGGTTTCTTTGGGTGGGTTTGATGGTGTTGTGGTAACGTCGTTGCCGTCGGCCTCGACACGGCGATGCACGAAGCACTTTTGCCGGCCTTGGTGCATCTGGTTGTCCTTGTCAAAGAGCCGGAAGGTAGTGCCGCCAAATGGAACCGCATTACTGGGGCGATTTGAAGAGCCATCAGTCGAGGTGGGGGTAGGCGATGGTAGCGCGCAGGCATGGTCCCAGAGTGTGATGGCAAGCTGCGCATTGCTAGGAAGGTCTTTGAACTTGATAGGCAGCGTCAGCCATTCGTTCCACCTGAAAGCAAGCAAGAACAGCAACAGCAGTCAGCGGTCAGCAGTCAGCAAACAGGAGAGTAGCACTATGAAAACAAGAGAATGGGGCAGGTCTGAGTGTCTTTGGGCAGTCTTACCGTCGCTCGGTTTTGAAGGCCTTATACGACGTCTGCATCGGTACTACCAGTGCCTTGGACCCCGCAAACACCTGGACTATGACGTAGAGATCCGAATGGGGACTGATGTGCGAGCCGGTGTGGCGGAGCTCATCATCATGGAGAAGCTGTGAAAACGAGGGAGCCGGCTCATCGCCCTCAAGATTGATTCTATATGCACAGGACGGTCCTTGTTAGCGATGAGCTTGGATCTGTCTTATCATGTTTATGGTGGCAGCTTCGTACATGCGAATCTTGAGGTCGAAGTCCAGTGACGGCGATGTTGCAAATGAAAATGGATCCATAGCCAATATAGAGAGCAAGTGTGTAAAACAAGGGCAGTGTCTATATCATGATCGGAAGAGGGGATCTGGAGATGGCAGTGAGCTTGTAGGACGTGGGACGTAGAACAAGGTGTGTTTAACGATGGCACGAAGCTTGCGAAAGCGATCGGCGATTTTGGTGACGTCGTTTAAGAAAGGACGCTGTCCGGTGACAGCTGGCGCTTCACTGCTGCCAGCTGAGGAGGATGTGTCTAAATTCCAACTTCTTATCGCTATTTACGATCCTAGTAACCATATTTGACGTCCTCTTCCCAACTTGGTTAAAGTGCAGACACGTTTATCCTACTACATAACCACATGTATATTGCATCACAGGGCACCTTGCGTTGGTCAGCATCCAGTGCCATCCTATCAATTACTCGAATGCTGTTTCTACAAGATTCCAAGGCTAGATCTCTGAATCCCTCAGTTAAGGCCTATGAGCAGCTTCATGATAGTCTAAGGATGCCCTCGAAACTTAAAGGTTAGATGATCCGTAAACCACACTGTCATCTACAAGAGTTAGCTACATGATGAAGTGAAGTATTAATATGATAGCTATGCACAGACAGAGAATCATCGCTATGTCCTTAGATAGTACGGAATAGGTCGAAAGGGCAGCCAAATCAAAGCTAGGGAAGCCAGACTATTCCGTCAGGAAACAGTAGTCAACTCTCACGCCATATATTGGCCTCTCAAAGCTCACTTCGAACATAGTAGCTAGACATCCGGGCTACTCTCAACCAATAAAGCGGTATTTGCTGAAGGCGAAGTAGTGCCTTTCAGCTTTGAGACGCTGTGGACGATAATGTAAAATAAGAGGTGGCTGAGAATGCAGGGCGTAGTGCATATCTGGACTACGTCCCAGGCAACTATCTCACATCACTCACATACAAAAAGCAAAGAGGGGGAAAGCGATAAGTAAGATGTGTTTCCCTGGATTGTGCCAGCGTCTATTATCTCTAGTTTCAGCCAGTCGTACTATACCTTGTTATCTATTACCTTCGACCACCACTCTTACAAAGGACAACAGTACTGCACTAGAGGGTAATGCTACCAGGATATGGTCTTTATCAGACTCCAAATTTATATGCTACCTCTTAATGAGTGTGTTTTCTTTTTCTTATCGAAAACGCTAGTTAGAAAGTACCTTGGCTGAGCCAGTCTTGTCACTTGGAGTGCCGTACTCGATTTTAAGGCTGGTATTGTAGCACTACTGGTGACACTCTGGCAGTGAGCAGCATCACACCTCGGTGGTCAGCCTTGCGGAGGGTTAATTCTGTCCGGTAACCAATTCGGCGTCGTTTGATCTTAGTAATTCCAGTAGGCGTTAAATATATTCAAATCAAATCAAACTGCTGGGGACAACCCAGGCGCTGCACAGCAACGCAACCTACTGATGGCGTTGACGTAGCCGTCTATTGTGAGTTATTTAGCCGAGGTTCTACCGTAGCCATAGCAAAGTTCACAGTTCACAGGTCGCACGGATATTTTAACCCATTACACCTTGAAGATTACCAGTCTATTCTCGGTTCTTCTAGTTAGTGCTACCGCGGTCCTCTTACATCATCATTGTCGCAGTAGCCCTGTCTGTTTGCTCATGTCACCAGCAGTAAACATCAAGTCCTACGCACATACCTGCCCTGTCTATGTCTCCGTCATTCTCAACGACTCCTAGATCCCAATTCGCTAGCTCTGCCCACCTTTCTCTCCTCATACAATCTCGATCATGCCAACCACGCTTTCAGACTCTGAAAATGACCATGACTCCCGCCGCAATTCCCTCGCAATCCGCCGTAGCGCTACGGGCAAGCGACGACGAACACACAGGCCTCCCCCCACCAACGACGATGACAGCAATTCCGATGCCGACACCGACCCCACAAACATATACGATCCCGATCAGCCTATCGAGGAGCGGCGCGCTATCCAGCGAGGTCTGCGTGAGCTGAGCCGCCAACTAGCCGATCAGAGTGACGAGTTTCTGAAGCCCTCATCCAATGGCCTGCGCACCGTGCTCCAAGACAGCAACCGCATTAACCAAGACATTCGTCAGACCACTGAAGCTGCGATTGACTCACGTTTGCTCGTCACCGTGGCCGATTTGTCCTACCGCAAGACTGTACGTCTGATGCAGGGTTCAGCAGCTAATGGCCTTGACATTGACGACTTCATTGCTAAGGCTATTCGCTACATGCGCCATGGCCGCGGTATTCCCGAATCTGCCGATGGTGCTGGGCTGACTCTTACTCAGCACCACCGAAGGCAGCGCACATCTGCAGTCCAACAGGCCGATGACGCATCCGACGCCGACGAAGAAGCTGCTATTCGCCGTGGTCAGGATGAGGACGAGGAAGAAGATGAATCAGGCGATATGCTCAACTGGGATCACTTGGGTCGGTATGCTGCACTGCCAGCTAGCCGGCGCGCACCGTCAACTGCGTTTATGCTCGGCCCGCTACACGCCGAAAAAAAGGTTCGCAAAATAACAAAGCGCAGTGCGCCGCTACGTATTGACGCACTGCATGAAACACGGCCTGAGGTTCTCAACACCGAGGACTTGGCCAAGGTTGACAATGACCTAACTGTGATTTGCGCGCGTATTCTCAATGTGCTTGGCAATACGCAGCAGAAGATACAGGATACATTGGAAGAGCTGTTTGAGGATGACGTATCAGATGACGAGCGCGTGCGCCTAATGCATCAGCACGGCCTGCGCAGCACGGGGGGCGTCGATCTGATGCGCTTTGTAGTGAATCCACAGTCATACGCTCAGACGGTTGAGAATATGTTTTACGTTAGCTTTTTAATCCGCGACGGCAAAGTGGCTGTAGAGTTTGACGATGATGGACTGCCGTCACTCTGTAAGTACTGCCTTTCCTTCTTTTACTAGTTGCATTTTGTTGGTAGCGCACGAGTTAACGTCAATACCCATAACCCCATCCATCCACAGCACCCGTTGAAAGCCAAGACATTGCTAGCAGCGGACACTCGGCCGATGCCCGCCACCAGGCCATTTTCACGTTAGACAAACACACGTGGAACACCATAGTACAGACGCTTGAAATTACATCGCCCATGATCGAACATCGCGAGGCAGCTGTGCCATCCTCTGGGCCTGGTGCACGAGGGTGGTATAGTTAATCAGGGCTATAGGGTGTAGCTGATTCCAAAAAAGCAAAGTAGACAATCCAAGATGCGCCTGTCGTCATGAACATGCACAGCATGACTCTCAGCAGCTGACGGCAGTGAAGCTCGTCAAAGAGAAAAGAAAAACAAAAGCAAACATTACCCAAGCCATGCCCAGCCCATGTTTCTATGACCAGAGCTAACAGCATCCTACCAGGCCTGAAGTGAACATGGTGTAACAAATGAGACTTTGTCCCACTTCTCTATCCCCTGCTATCAACACTCTCAATTGCAAATGTTGCATCCAAAGTTGATGAAAGAAAAAGGCACAAAGGATTAACACAATCACCGCATTCAAGCCGTTCTTCTGTTCTTCTCTATCACACATACGCTTTGAGCCTCCCGAGTCCAACAGCCAAGCCCTTGTGACAAGAGCAAGAATGCAAACAAAGGTGAAAGAAATCAACTTGGCTTGGAAATTTCAAAGCTTAAGTCGCTCAAAGAGACCTCGTAATTTGCCAAGTACTATTGGGAGCGGTGAAAGACATTAACTATAGTTGCTTAAAGCTCGCATGGCGGTTGGAAACATAAGAGGGGGGGGGGGCCGTCTGTGGCTTTTTTTGGTGTCGGGAGCTTCTTCATTTTTCCCCTTTCCTCTCATTACATTCTTCCATCATCTATCACTCGTACCACTACGGCTCGAGATAGCCTTTTGTCTTTGAGTTTCCTTAACTTTGACTGCCCACTAAACACTTATTCTTTGTCTGTTTCCTTCTTCGTTTTGTTGCAAGCTTTCTTCACCTCTCTCTCTCTCTCTCTCTCTCTCCTCTCTTACCACCTAAGCCCCCAGACCAACGCCTCCGTCATGGATCCTTACAGGCACGTAAACTACATAGCCCTAGAGAAGGAGCTCAATGCCATCGGCGATAGAATGGGCTTGCCCCAGGGGCCCGAATCATCTTCTGACCCTGGCCGCAAAACATTGCGCGAAGGGTTTCTAGCTCTCTTCAAAGACGCCGTCGAAAATATGGACGACCAGTTTGTACGCGAAACCAATGCCTGCAAAATGAAAGCCCGCGTCGAGATAGAAAAGGCTCAAAGATACGCCCGCCAAATGGAGGACATTACGTATCAAAAAGCCGAAAGTATAGATCAGAACAGAGAATTGAAGCGTGAGCTTCGGAGCGAAAACCGGGAAGCTCATCGGGAGGTTCAAGAGATGCGGGAAATCTATGAAACGTACAATGAGGGCTTCCTCAGGCCGCAGCTAACAGAGCTCAACCGCAACCTTTCAAAGGAGTGCCGCCAAATCATTAATGAAGTCCGGGAGGCTAAGAAGCTCAACATACCGGAGGCCAACACGAGGCAGGTTGCTCAAACTTCCCTAGATAACATAGACCACGAGAACTCCATTCTTGTCGAATTCCTGGCTGACGAAAGCGCTTACCAGCCGGAGCCCTTCATCTTCAGCGACGTCAATGCTGATGGCTCAACTCAACGCGAGGCCGAGCTCGCCATCATCATGGCCGAGCAAGCAGTTGATTTAAAGCTCGCTGCCTCCGGAAAGCCCAGCTTAGAGGTTAATACCGACCTGCCACAAAGCACCAAAGATGCCCTGAGGGAAGTTCACAACATTTTTGCCGAGTATAAGGCTTTCCAGAACCAGCAATCTACGATCCTGGCTAAATACCGGGCTAAGATCCGTGAACTGCAAGACCTCGGTCGCCAGAAAGATCCAGAAAACCCTGCTTTCCTAGCGTCCCCCACCGCATCACCTATTTGCTCCGAGTCTAGTGAGGCCAATCAGGTATCCGTTGCTTCTGACTTCTTCGACGACCCTAAAATACACGAGGTACTGAGAATTTCAGAAGAAGATCTGATGTTTTGTCCTAAAGAGGAGCAACCAGCTCTCATTCTTGAAAAGGTCAAAAGCTTTTTTGAGAGCGGTCCAGTACCCAAAGCTACTCTCGATGCCACCGTGCAGCGCTTAGAGAGGAAGCATCAGAAGGCTCTCAAGACTGCCCAGGCTGATTTCGAGGCCAAGGCCGAAAAGCTACAGGCAGAATTTGCTGGTTCTCCAAGGACTCCTAGTGACCTGAAGGAGGACAAGCGTCCTTGCGAATCTTCATCTGTTTCTTCACTCTGCAAAATTGACAACCCTGAGGCAAAACTTGCCAAGCTTCAAACCAAGATTGATGATCTAGAAAAGGAAAGGGATGCTTATCAATCCTTGGCCATGTCTTCCTCTGAAGAGGCTCACACCCTGGGGATGGAGCTTGACAAGTCTAAAGTGACGGTCGACGATTTCAAAAACGAAGTCGTCCATCTCCAAGAGCAACTCGCAAAGGAAAACAACCTTTGGGGAATTTCTGCAGCCTCACCTTTGCAGGCCACTAGTGATCTCCAACGCCGACTTGCCTCCGTCGAGAACAGCTTCGACAACTTCAAGAATCAAACCCACAGCCTCAAGTGTCAGGTTGAAGATAAAGAAAAGGATATCCAAAGCCAGACTGAAGAATTGGAAAATATGCAAGCTGCCATCAACGGGCATTCTGCATCTCTTATGGAGCTTCAGAAACAGCTTGAGGAGCAGAGGAAGATGAAGGACGCTCAGTTGAAAACTCCTAGCCTCCACCAAGCCAAAACTAAGCTTGACAAAGAAGTTGAATATCCTCGGACAAGTCGCGGCGAACTCCAACGAAAAGCCAATCAAGTCCTAGAGGATCTCAATACTTCCAAAGAAGAGCTTAACGAAGCTAAAAAAGAACTCCTGATCGTCGACCACGAGAACGACAAAAATGGTACTTCTTCCCAGTTATCCGAAACTGCAACGCAACGTGAGGATGTCGAGGCTTGCCAAGCTGCTGCTAAGGACCTGGTCAAGGCTAGAAGCATAATCGCGAAACCGGAGAAGATATATATGAGCAACAGTGTCAAGGTGGCCGACACTTGGAACAATCCTGATGTTGCCAAGAAACAGGATCAAGATGCTGTGGAAAGTTCAGCTTTTACTAAGCAGCAACACACATCCATCCAGTATCAAGATACCAAAGATCTGAGCGGGCTCGATAGTTTCAAAGAAGAGTTTTATCCCACCTGGGCTGACAACGAGTCTAGGGATAGCCAGTTAGCACAGGCTCAGAAGTTACTTGCATCTGCTGAGGAAAACTATCAGCTATCTATTCATCAGCGAGATGAAGCTATAGGCAGACTCTCCGTTATTCAAAAAAACCGCTGTCATCTTGCCCGTAAACTGGGTGAAGCTGCAGGCAAGCTTGAATCTGTCGAGAATATTCAAATTACTGATGATCTCGAGCACCTGAAAGAATTTCTTGCAACCTCTCAGGACGAGCCCAAGCCTTCTATCGCCAGCCTCTATGAAGCTGAGAAGAAACTTTCTATTATTGAGGGAATATTTAAGTTTGCTGCTGGCGAGCTTGAGGCAATAGAGGAAAATCTCAAGGCGCCGGATATGGCTGAAGGCTTGTTATCCGGGTGCGAGCTAAGCGAAGTCAAGAAAAACCTTTCTTCATGTGAAAAGGCTCATAGTGCTGCATTCCGCGATTGTACAAAGGCCAAAAATGGCCTCGCTTACAAAATTGCAGAAGGGGGTCTTGATGATGGCCAAGTAACGTCCAGCCCATTGGCATCGCCCTCAAAACCTGTTTTCAGATATGTTGCCACCCCACGCCCTTCCCCCATGCCGGTGGCGCAGAGAAACATTCCAGCATGGATGGAAGTTATAAGCGACGAACTTGAACGCCTCTGGCATAGCCTCCTAGTGTACGCCTCGCTCGCCGTCTATGTCCTAGAATGGTTCATGTGGCTAGCCCAGCCCAGCCTATCAACACCCAAATTCAAGCTGTTATTCGTCAAACATGTGGACTTCTCCAAAATACGCCTCTCACTTCCGCTGCAGATCATTCCATTCATATTTTTCTTCTCCAATATCATATGGGCCGCGCATAAAGAGCGTACTATGTGGCTGAGCTCAAATGCAATGGCTGGTCGGTACATGCGTGAGCTCGCGATGACGGAGAACATCCCATTCTCGTGCTTGTGGGGCGGCATGGATTACCGCATGGTACCTGTTTACTCCGCTTACTCTACTCTTAGTAGCAGGTCGAAATTGTGGTAGCGAGTATTTGCTTAGGATGGGAGGGGGGGGAGGGGGGTTCTGGCGTTGTTTTGTGCTGATGATACTAGACCGAGCTGAGTCCAGAATCACCAGTTATGTGTAATGTTCAGTACTAGGCATCTCTCGTTTCCTTTACCATTGGCTTTGTTTACTTTGTCAGTTTTGAGTGTCGTTCTGCCTGTTATCCGCTTTCTCTACTTATCTACCCCCTCCCTTTCTGCAGTTTTCTCTAGCTTCCTGTACATCGTACTTCCCGTATGTTTTGCAGTTGATACAAATGTTATTTTAGCAGTTTACTTTTATTCGTTCTATAAACACTGTTTTGCGTTTCTTTTCACGGCCAAGTTACCGAGTCAAGTCTTTGCGGCATCTCTGCATCTGGACAATAGTACCCTGTATCCTTTATTGCCCAACGCTCTCTATAGCATGACTTCCCACGCCTCCGTGAAAATCGACCCCTTTACGGTAGAAGTCTCTTGGGGGTACGGGGGTAGTAGCTCGTAAGGTGCACACTGGGAAGGTTCAGGTACCACGCAACAACACGGTCCAGACCAATACCACCACCACCATGGGGAGGGACGCCAGCTGAGCGGAACACATCGACATACTCCTTGATACCAGCCGAGTTAGGATCGATGCCCTTCTTGCGCAGACGCGCCTCCAGCAGCTCAGGCACGTGGATACGCTGGCCTCCCGATAGAATCTCCTGACCACGCATAAAGAAGTCGTACGAGTTGGTCAGGCGGTTGTCTTCAGGGTCCTCGAGGGCATAGAATGGACGCGCCTCCTCGGGGAATTTGTCCAGCACGTAGAAATCAGTGTTGAACTTCTTGCGAACCAGGGCACCAAGTGCCTTCTCCTGGGGGGTGCTCATGTCTTCAAAATCGCTGACGTTGCGGTATTCCTCAGGACCCTCCTCACGCAGGAGCTTTTGGCCCTCGGCAAAAGTGAGACGAACCTCCTTGCCAGCCTCGGGTAGCAGGAAGTCCTCAGAAGGGTAAACAGTGCGGACAAGAGCAATCTCCTCGGGGAAGCGCTCCTGAAGACCGCGGAAGATGTGTAGCAGGACACCTTCGAGTGTGTCGCGGACCTCGTGGTAGGTGTTTTCGATTTCCATTTCCAGATCAAGACCAGTGAACTATGGTTGTTATTAGTAGCCCCACAGCCAACACGAGCCATCTGTTTGTTTGATTCAACTTACCTCTGTCATGTGGCGAGGAGTGTTGGAGTTCTCGGCGCGGAAAACAGGGCCAATGCAGTACACTCGTTTTCTGCCGCCAGCAATCTCCATCTGCTTGTAGAACTGGGGAGACTGAGCCAGGAAAGCCTGTTTATCAAAGTATGGCATGGCAAAGACGTTAGCACCACCCTCAGACGAGGCGCCAATCAGGCAAGGAGCTTCGAACTGCACGAAGCGCTTGGAGTCAAGGTATTCAGCAAATAGCTTGCGTACGCCCATGCGAATATCAGCAATGGCCTGCTGCACAGGCGCACGCTTATGCATAGCAGGGTTGTTCAGATGGGTAGCCAAGCTAGCGCTGGGAACACCGTCAACGGTCAGCGCCTCAACGCCAGCCTTGGTAGCAGCAACATCCTTATCCTCCTCCTCCTCATCAATACCCATGACGGCACGGTTGGAGACAGCCAAGCTGAGACCCAAAACCTCGGGGCCAGAAGACACCAAGTAGCAGCGGGTGATGTGCAGCTCAAAGTTGGAGACCTTGCAGCTCTTGACAGGCTCTAGAGGCTTCTGGATGGTACCCTCGACGGCGACGAAAGACTCCAGTTTAATACCACCAATCCACTTGACCATGGGCTTGGAGACAGGCTTGCCCTCGGCACTGGCAGCCACCACGCCCTGAATGGTCCAGGCGCGCTCCTCACGCAGCTCCAGAAATGCCATCTTGGCGCCCTGCATACGGGAGTTCTGGACCCAGGCACGAAGGGTGACAGTCTTTCCAAGATCAGCCTCGGAGACGTCGCAGAGATGCACACGGGTAGCCTCAAGCTTGACAGACGACTGAATCTGACCATAGTTGTCCTTAGCCAGGTCCTCGGTGGCCTCAGCTGCAGCCTTAGCAGCTGCAGCTGCTTCACGCTCAGCGGCACGACGAGCCTTCTCGGCCTCTTTCTTAGCCTTGGCCTCGGCCTTCTTTAGGGCCTTCTTGGAAGGGCCAGCGTCATCAGCGCCACCCTCGACAGCAGCGGCGGCGGGAGCGGCGGGAGCGGCAGGAGTAGCCTCAGGCTTTGGTTCAGTAGGAGCTTCAGACATGGTGACTCTTTGATAGTATAGATCGTGACGAATAGGAATTTTGAGGTGGCGGTTGAAAGAACACGAAGTGCGCGTTTAAACAGGACGGCGGCAAAAAAAAAGTAACAAGAAAAATAAATGCGGAACCTTTGTTATCTGATAAGTAGCGCAAGTCTACAATGATGCTATCGAAACTTGTTCCCAGCAGTACCAGTACCTTAGCACAAACTCTATGACAATGATGTGACTCTATGACTCTTTCGTTTATCAAAGCTTCAAGATGCCCCGCCATTCAACCCTTGAGATGTGTGTAATTAGGGTTTGTATCACAAGGGCCCCGCCGTCTGTGGCGCTATTTGTGGGTCAAGATGGGAGCTCTGTGTGGCGCCATCGAAAACCCACTGAACCAACAAAGCCTCTACAGCTTGACGTCAGAGGTACTACTAGAAGCCCGGGAACAAACCTCAACGGCGTCAGTTAACCGGCGCTCAGACAGACACAGAAGAGACTACCAAAAGCAAATTAATAACATCAAATGTCCTACACCGCAAATCTCTTAACATAACCAGAGCTATGCACAGGGAGCGGCAGTAAAGCCAAGGCTGGCGGGCTTCCCTCCCCCCACCTTAGCTCTGCACTTCTAGTCCTCGCATCCTTGGTTCATGGTATTCAAGTCTCCAAGTTACCGTGGAAATAGGCGTAGAGGATTCTCCCTTTATTGATGTACTGGGTACCTCTTCTTAGGCGGTGCCATCATACATTCTAAAAGCACCAGCAACAAGCAGAAAGCTCCCAAATGATCGGAGGCCCATTTTAGATCCATGGTCGAAGGCAAGTCGCCTCAAAAAGTATGCCAATTACGGAAAGGCTGCAGGAGTGAGATATCCGGCATGACGACATGAGCTGAAAGCAAAACATAAGCTGAAAGCGAAAGCAGCATACAGCATCAAAGGAGTTAAGTGCCAGGGAAGCCACGAAGCAGCGGAGTATATAAAGGCCATGATGAGGTCGCAACGGCGCTGTTCAACTTAATCGTCGTTGCCATCATCCAACAAACATATTTCTATCTTCTAATTTCTGCCCTCTTTCCTTCACCATGAACTTCAGCAAACTTACAGCTCAGGCAAAGGACGCCCTTGGCGGCAGCCAAGAGAACAAGAACACCGACAACCAGAACTCCAATAACAACAACAGCAACAAAGATGGCGGCAGTGGTGGCTTCGGTGGTCTGACCAACATGCTGAACAACGCCGCCGGTGGTGGAGCCAAGGGCGAAAAGAATGAGGACATGCTTGACAAGGGTTAGTCATCTACGTTTCTATCCATATGCACCTTTTCTCGCCACACAACCCATAAGGAGCATCATGAACCAATCCGAGCTAACCTTTCTCTGTGTCTATCCATACAGGCATCGATGCTTTTCAGGAACACGTGCTAGGCAAGGGCCAGCAGTCCAACGAGACGGCGGCCGAGCAGGCCCAGGATGAGGCGATCGCCGGCTTCATCCGTAAGCAGTACAAGAGCTCGACGGGCAATGACTTCCCCATCAAGGACAAGGAACGATCTTACGGCCTATAATAATACACCCGTATCGATACAGAAAGCAGCGGACATGGCCGTTTCAGAAATCCCTGGAGGGTTCAACCGTTTGTGAGGAATACTGGGTCTTGATAATCCAATAATAATGAAAAGAAAAAAATAGTCATCATTAACTTGTAAATGCGTACATTCGTAACTGTCAGCCCCCAACACGAGCAGGATTTGTGGCCCGACACAGACCAAACACACATATTTAATTGGATTGCACCTGTGAAATCTGACCAGAGCCCTTGTGCTTTCGTAACAAATGCTAGTATACCTCCCCATGATATGTGAGCCTTCCCCCTTGTCATCGTTGGAAATCCCTCAATGAACTTTGATGCTGCATCCGTTGACAGCTGACAGGGCCATAACAGCAGGATAATAGACGTTGGATGATCCGTAGATCAGGGATATTATACGTATCCAGGTTAGTTACATACAGCTCTTCATACTCAGTATCAGGCCTAGCAGCAGTCTTAAAGCATGTACATATAGTCAGTTACGGACATGGTCAACAGATCTGTGCATTTCTTCGTTCTCTTCTTTACCTTTTTGATCCGAGCATAACACCAGTGTCTGACAATGTAGCACTCATTTCGCCCCTCTACAAGCCACAGGTCCCGTCTCGTCAACGGCTATGCCGGTCGCGGAGGAGCCCAGACAGGTCATCTTTTTGTGACTGGTAACAAGACATTGTATGTTCGATGCACCCCATGGTACCATTTCCTGGAAATCAGCCAGGTATGGAGAAAAGAAAAGAGAAGTCTGGGTCTGGGTCTGGGCAGTCTGCAATCGTCGAGTCCCGTTACTCACCGTTCAAGTAGAAAAGATGAGCAATAATATACGTATGCTACGGGTATTCTACCTACCCTAGCTCTTTCCGAGTGTCTCTCTGAGCGAGCCTTTTTCGAGCACGAGAACGAACACAGGGCGGACCACAAAGAGGTGAAACAGAGCAAACGAGTGGATGCAAACATCAGCGGCATAGACGAGCCAGAGAATAGTATCCAAAGAATGTGAAGGGAAAGTAAAAAAGGAGAAAATACAAAGAAAGAGCTCGGATATAGTACAGGCAAGCGGCGGCTCCTCAAGTCTTGAGCCTAGGCTTTTCTGTTGTTTTAGCGCGACTTGAAGAGAGAAAAGACAAGGGCAATGTGTAAAGTGTAAAGTTGCAAAGCAACCAGCCAAAGCACGAATCAGGAAAGCGTTGAAACATTAGAACGCCATATACCCGAGTGTCTAGAGTAGAGAAATGCAATGATACAGATATAGTGTTATGTCCAGACTAATCGTAGGCGTTTTTCCCCCTAGAGGCTGAATATTCAAGTTTAATCGTGGATTTTTTACGCTCAACACCGAAATTCTGGCCTGGAAAAACCCTGGTTATATCTCGGCTGTACTGCCTGTGGTGCTGCCGGCTAAGCTCAAGCTGCACAAGAAACCTCCAGGCTCCATCCAGTAGACGTTGAATATATTCAAATCAGGTCAAGAAACCTCGTGGCTTAATTCACGCATTCGCGCTCGCTGGAATTCCGCATTTTAGGACATTAGACCAGGCTAAACTTGTTCCTCAAGCTCCCAGTCTGTAAAAACCTGAGGGCAAGCCACGGCCCGGAGAAAAAAAGCCAAAATAGAATTGGCCGATTTCATAATTATGGACCATCACAATATGCTGGCTAGTGCAATGTCGATAATAATAGAAAGCGCAAACATATACGGGCAGTTTTGACTACACTACGCCACACCAGCGGCGAAGCTCTGCCACAGGGGATAGTAGTGGTACTACCGCTACTACTACTGCTGCTACTACTGCTGCTACTACTGCTGCTACTACTGTTGCTACTGCTGCTGCTACTGCTGCTACTACTGCTGCTACTACTAAAACTTATGCAATAACAAGGGTCTCTCGGTCTGGCAGCTTGCAGCATGCACAACTCCTATTGCTTCTCCTTTCTGGCTCCCCCCAATTCCAACAATAAGATGGTCGACACGTGCATTAATGTGCATAGCTCAGGTACATATTTACATGCATTCTGTATAGTAATGCCAAATGCGGGGAAAAGGGGAAACTAAGAAAAGACGGAGCTCCTCAAGGCAGGCAGCAGCAACGGCAACAAGCAAAGGCGCGGTAAGTGAGCGAATTATTATAGTGTGACTAATTCGGGACCTGGATGGAGTGGGAATTATGGCAAAGGTTGAGTGAGGTCGTCCTGGTGCGACATTGATACAAGTATAAACATTAGAGCATAACGGCATAACAGCATATGAGTGTTGAAACAACTACGTTAAAGCAAGCCTGAAAGCGCAGCAGCGGCCCTGCCCTGTCTGGTTGGGGCTGATTGAAGGCGGAGCAGAGGATTGATGTGCTTGATCAACATCCACGTCACATGCTTGCTTAATAGCTGCTTTGCTTGATTAATTAGTCACAGCCTGCATATTATAGTACGCGGCAAAGGAGGGAGCACAAACACGGCAAGGAAAGGGCTGCGGAAAGAAAGTGGAATTCGCAGGTTTTTCCGTTCTGCGTCGGTCCGTCGGTTTATTTTCTGCGCATCTGTGATAGGATGATCATCCCCAAGAATCATTCTGGCTGGTCTTATATTGCTTCTCGTTTTCGCTGAGCTACAATGTCTCCAATAATGTCTTTGGTGCAATAGTACTGTAAATCAGCATTTTTAGTGCACTCAATCCGGAAGCACTGCAGATCCCAGCGCTGTAGCTGGAGGGAGCTTACAAGGAATAGGGGGAAGGGGCTGTCAATGAGGTGAATTTATCGGCCCCCCTTTCCCCCCTGAGCTTCCCTCTACCCCAATTTTTAGGTGGGTACCACGACTGTAGGGTTGAAGTTGGACAAAGGATCATCAGGTTAACCCTAAATAGAAGCTGGGGCGTTGCTGATACGATTAGTGGTGGTACTTGATGTCTTGTTTAACAATGTGTCCAGACCAGTCTGATTGTGACGTGGACTCGTTTCTGATCAGTGTGCTTTTAGCCTCCTTTTTTCTTCTTTTTTTTCTTTCTTTCCTTTCATCCTGAATACAACGTGCCAGTTACAACGGTAGGTAGGATTTCACCTTGTAAAAAATACCAAGACGACGACAAGGACGAAAAGTAACAATCCCTTGTATAGTAGATCTGTTTTCTAAAGAGACATCGACCAAAACGTACAGCCTGATTTTCCTTTTCGTTTGCTGCAGGGAAAGTTGGCATGTGCTTCACAGAATTCGCACGTCGAGAGGGACAGTGTGCATACAGAATGTGCAAGTATGATTGGGCCATGTAATGGCAAGGCAAAGGTACATGAGAATAAAGAAAAGCCAGACCACTAAGATGGCATCGAATATGGTTCTTCCTCGGGGCTGACTGTAGCCTTCGTCAATAATTATTAGATTTCATAGTGGTTATAATAAAGGTTGAGGCCACAGGATGACCTTCCCTCAGCAGCTCCTTGGTGAGCTTTGGTGATCAATGCCTTTTGAAGTTTCGTCTTTTCCGAGGGACCATAAACAGGGGGAGGCAAGTTTCCCCTTCGGTCGGTGGTACTCGTGAGCGTGCTACAAGTTGATTTGATATTGAAGAATAAAATCCTGGCTTTACAAAGTGCCGCTGGTTGATCAATTGCAAACAAGACAGAGAGCCGAGGGGTAAATGAAGGAGTGGAAAATAAAAGCGAGAGAGCTGGGAAGAATGGGATGGGGGGAAAGTGTGAGACTTATTACTTGTCGTGAAGACTAGCAATGGACGTGTTTAAGATAGGCTTGTGTCTGCATTTACACAAGGCTGTGTGCGCCAATGTTTTGGCTGTGGAGATGGAGAGAGATATTGTATTTTTGTTGATTGTGATGAGCAGCGTCTTGTGTTTCGACATTGAGTTAGAAAGGCATTTGTTCGCCGGCAGACGATGGCAGGCTCAACAAGCAACAAGCAGGGCTAGAGCCTCAAGCTTTTCCTTGGCTTTGCCTGCTAGCTGTCTTCTTCTGTTTTGGTAGTGTTTATTGGTTCCCTCATGATCAATGCAGGGAACACGGGGTGGTCAAAGCTGTCTTTTCTATATACTTAGCAGTTGGCTGATATGTATGTATGTCGACAGAGACAGGGAAGGCGGGACAGGAAGAAGAAACGGCATGATGATGAGAAAAGATGTAGGTAGATGATGGCTAGGATGGGTAGTAAGTCAGGCCGGTGGGCTTACGGACGGACAGAGAAGCAGAGAGGAGGAAAGGACATTGGGTGTTTGTCACTCAATAACCAGAGAAAAAACGATACGAAGTGGTTGAGATTGTGGTGCCCCCCCTAGAAACAAGGGTTCGCACAAGGCCAGGGGCTCTTAGCCGTGTTCATCCGTCGCATCGTGTGTTTTTATGAGTGCTTCGTGTAGGCTAAGCAACAGAGATGGTCCTGTTGAGTCCCTGTATTGAGCTGGCCTGGCGTATAAATTATAGGCAGACATGCAGTTCTAAGGCGGGTTTCCCCTGTGCTAAGACGAGCTAAAGAGTGCTAGCGGGTTGGCTCTAAGCTTTCTTTTTTAGGCCCCTGACTTTGAACGGAACAAGGAAGACGGAGAGGAAAGAGAAGAAAAAAAGGCATGGAAAAAAATGGAATGACAAAATACGAAGGACCAGGCTTTTCTCTGCTTCAGAAAAAGAAGCTTTTAGCAATTCTGAGTCCGAATCTGGGTCTAGACCCCTGTGATTCACTAAATACTAAGAAAAATAACGTTTAGCACTTCACTTTTCCTCTTTTTCTGCCAACCTCGCTTTTGTCCATGTCTCCAACTCCTTCGTTCTCTTTTCATTCTTTTCCCTCCTTTTCTCTTTATCCTCCCTCGTCCCTTTTTCTTCTTCTTTTACTCAGTACGCTTCCACCCTCTCTCCTCCTCTTGCCTTTTCTCTTCCGCATTCAAGCATCTCTCTTTTCACGTCGTGGCTTTCTGTGCTGTAGCATTTTCTTCCTTAGCTATTTTGCTTCTATTTAACCAGACATCCTTCCTTAGATCACACTCCAACTACCATTTCCTTTGACGCCCCAAACCGCCAGACATACAAGGCCGTCGTCTTTTTCTTCCCTTTGAAGCCACGCAGAGCAACGCAACGCAACGCAACGCAACGCAACAAAACGGAGAACACAGCATCATATTATCCACAGGCTGATCTCTTTTCATAAATTCCTCGTGCCCGACCCTCACGCTGATTTCCACCCCCACCGATCAACATATTTCCATCGTTCATGATACCGGAATAGTCGCCACCGGAATCTCCTCTTGCCACTATACTTGCTTTTGTTATTTTCCTTCTAGGCGATCTTTTCCTCGAGTATATACTGCAGCCATAAAACCAGCATCGACACACGCACAGGTACAGAGAGAGCTAGCTCACAGCATCTTTGTCCTACAACCCATATTCGGCCATCGGCTCCAAATACTCTGCAGTTGAAATCCCGCTGCTTCCATCCACATATCGACTTACCACACTCTGGCCGACTCGACTGAGAAGACTTCTGCCCTACCAGATTGTATCTGCCAGTCCTTGTTTTCATATTCGCCTATCCCGGTTTCTGCTCGCGGCGAAGTTGATGTTGTTTTTCTTGGCATCACTTGACCTTCCATAAACGAGAAGAACCTCGCAATATTCATTCACTATACACATAACACATACACTCAAAATATACCGCCAAGCCACACAGACGTAAGCAGCCTCGATCTTGGTGATACTACGTATTTTATACCTCTATTTCTTGCCTGCTTATAACCGACCAACCGCTGGAATCTACGTTTCGACGATTTATTACTGTATTTATTTTGGTTCTTTCTATACAGACACATTTATACGCTTCACACGATGTCAAGCCAAACAGGTAAGAGCTCTAGTCAAATCCTTTTTTCTTTTTTTTCTTTTCTTTTTTTTCCTGTTTCTCTTTGCTTCCTCCCTTTAGCCTGTTCATTTGCGTTCTTGTTTTTGTATGATTGGCACAGAATCGCTACTGTTCTATGGCGTAGACCACAGCGTGCTGGCGCATTGCTATTATCACCCAATGTGCCATTAGCCATAATGGGTCTCGTTGCAGTTGCAGTCTTGTTTCTCAAGCGATGCTTTGAGGGACCGGTTGAGTACACCGAGTCAGGACTTCAAACTGCAGAACACGCTTCTGCTGTGTGGTCACTACCCGCCTTTTCCGTCCGTTATCTCGTACCCCCACTCTAGCTGTCGTCATAGAGGTTGGAGATGGGTTTCTTCACATGCTGTCCTGTGCTTATCTCCGTCTCTGTTCCTTTCCCATCAGCTACGGGTGTCACAAGCAAAAAAAAAAGTAACAAGGGGTTGCTTGGAATGTGCTTATGACCTTTCGCATTGCTGCAGGGACAGGAACAAAATACATGAGGCAAAGAAAGAGTTAGTGCATAGCATGGCCGCTGGGAGCATTCCTGTTTGTGCTATTAAAGCCCACGCCTACCAGCCTATCAACGAATTCTTCCGCTACATTCCCGGTCTGTTTATTTTTCAGAAGGTGTACGAGGATGTGACGGAGAGGTGACGTATGGCTATATGGTCTTGGCAGTCAACAGTTCCATATCAGCTTGCTCATGCCAGTCGTATACAGTGGTGTGTATCTGCAGCATCACTCGCTTTCCATTAGGGAGAAATGGCTTCGAACATGATTTGCACTAAATGACAGGTCACATCCAGTTGTTCTGCGTCGTGTTCCTGGTTCCCGTGCTGTTTTTTTTATACCTGTCTCTACGCGTCCGAATTCGGTTGGCTTAAAGAAAAGCTGTTCTAGATGCTAGGCCAGCTAGGAGCTTGCTTGATCTTGAGGGAGGCAGGAGAAAAGGCAACAAACGGCTTTAATTGGCGGACATCTAGTTGATATCTGCTTGAGCCGTACCTGCTCTGCCTTTTTGTACTCCCATGTCGTACGGCCTCGTCACTTGTCTCGTCTTGTCTTCCCCTGCTTCGGCATCTGATCTATTTATGAGATGTGGAAGTCTCACCTCTCGGAGGATCCGTTGCAGTTGGTTTGTTTTTCCTCTTCTCTCCCGGTTTCCGTTGACCCATCTCAGACGAGGCCAGCCTAGTTCAGGCTCCACCCAATCATAACACACACACAATATTCCCACGCATGGCATACACACACGCACACACAACAATCATGCCTGCCTCATCTCAGCCCTTTGTTTGACAGCTTCGGTTGGCGTCAGTTTGTGCAGGGGCAATCCCCCCTCAAAAAAAAAACCCACCCCAAAAATACGCCTCCTAAAAGAACGTAAATGCTTTGCTGGTCCTGGTAAATTCTGCATTTGCTTTTTATTGCATTTGAGCCTGAACTGGTTCTTTTCCCTCTGGCTGTGGGTGCTGCTAATTTTGTTTCGTCTGTTGCTACTCGCCCTGTTGCTCCTTGACCTGCGATTTGCGACGCGCAAGTTGAAACACTCAGCCTTGCCTGAAGATCTTAATCCATAAGTAACTACCCACCGCTATCAGTGCGCACACATGTGGGCGGCAGTGGCGATGGTGCTACTTACACACCTCTTTCTTCCTTTTTTTGTGTGAATTTCCATCGTTTGCTTGCCCGTTTGCTAGTAGGTGTCGGCATGGCAATTGTATTTTTTGCTACCCACATGATTACTGCTCCACGTTCTTTTTGCACCAAACTCTCCATTCTTGGCTTATCTGTTTTGGGTATTGGAATTTTTGGATGGTCAGAAATGATGGAAAAAAAAATGAAAAAAAGCAAGCGGTAACGGCAAGGCCTGCTACTGCTTGACTTGTTACATGGAAAGACACTCAAAACGTGTGGGCTTTTATTCCAAGCAAGGAAGGCAGGTAGCCAAGCAGCAGAAGCAAGGCCGGCATCAAGAGGCAGGAGCAACTCAAGTTTGGGTAGTTGCAGTGCGCCCGTCAGGATTGCAGGCGGCATGGCAGCGCAACAAGCCAAAGACCTTTTCTTGTCTGTTCCTGTTTCTGTCCCTGGCCCACTCCTATCAAACCATTGTTTGCGCGTCCCTTCCTCTACAAGCTTCCTTTCCTTCCTTGATATCCCAAGCCCAATCCTAAATCCGTCGTCCCCCTCTCCTTCCCTGCTACGCAAAAGGAAGCGAAAGCAAATGAAGAAGAGCAAGAACTAGGGAAAAAAAAAGTATTTATCTTCACGCTCCTTATCCGACCCAGCCCAGCTTAGCTAGACTAAGCCCAAGCCAGCCCAGCCCAGCAAGGTTTCGGCAAGGCCCAATCAAATTGCGGCTATCATTCTGACGGTGTTTCATCTCTATCTCTATCTCTTGCTTTCTTTGTGTGTCTTGCCCTCTTCTACTTGTTGTGTTCTAGCTTGGGTCTTGGGTTTTCTTCCCTTTCCTATTTTCCTGCTGTTTTCTTTTATTCTTCTGTTTTTATCTTCTGTCGTTTATTTTTGCCGTCGACGTTTCCATCTTCCTTTTCTTTTTCCCCATTCTTCTTTTCCCTCTCCTCATCTTCTCATCTTCTCATCTTCCTCTCTTTCATCTTCTCGCTGCTTCATTTTCTTTCTCTTTTTTTATTCTTCGTTCTTTGTCTCTTATTACCTTTCATCCTTCTTCAACACCACCCAAGCTACACTCCACGTGCGCTTATCGCTCATAGTATCTGGGTTGCCCCCTCCCCATTCGTTACCATACCAAAAAAAGCACAGAAACAACACAAAGTAGCATTTAGTCGCGGCTGAGAAATATTCGGGGCTAGCTTGCTATTTCTATCGCTCTTCCTCTCACATCGCCCCTCGCTTTCTATTCTCAAACATATAGGCTTCTCGTCTAAGCCCGTCAATCTTCGCTTCCAAGCATCACACTAACCGTTCATTCTTTCGCTCGTCTCAGGACCTAACGGGTTGCTTCTTAACCTGGGATCGAACAATCCCTTCAGAAACAAGAACTCGCCACTTTCTGCTACCTTTAGCAACAATTCTCGTCCCATAACGCCAGTATCTCCATTCGACGACCCCATTCCACAGACAGTGTCCAAGAACCCTTTTCTGGACCCTCTGCAACCGTCCAACGCCAATCTCAGAACAAGCACAATCAGCATGGCTGCACGCCCCGAGTCTAAGCTGGTGTCGGACACCACCGTCGACGAAATCTTTGTATGTATTTCATGATCGTTCTCACAGCTTGTTATCCCCACTTCCGGAAGCCCTTATTAACCACAACAATCCTTGCCTCTCCAACAGGGCTCATTGAGCGTTGAAGACTCTGCTTCCAAGAAACAGCAATCTCCTGGCCGTTCTCGTCCTCCCCGTCCCTTGGGAACCAGTTCTGGCCCGGGCCCCGCCCCAAATCAGGTCCGCAGGCCGCCTCCGCCTGGTGTCGCCAATGCCCATCGTCCCTCTCGCTCTCAGGAAGATACGATGCGATCGAGAAGGGCCCCTCCCCGCTCTGGAGCGCCCCCTGCCGCTGGCTCTCCTGCCCGTCGCGCAGATCGCAGCTCTGACCGCACTGCTCCCAGACCACGCCGCAACTCAGAGTCTTCGATTATAGACCGCGAACGGCCGCTGACAGAGGAGGAAAAGGTCCTTCGTGAGGCTCGCCGTCTTGCCCGCATGAACACACAAAAGACAAAGGAGACTGGCAAGAAGCCCAACAAGCGAATGGACATTATTGATCAACTTGATGCTTCTAGCATCTTTGGCATGGGCAGTAAGCTCACTTTCCCCCCTTCCATTTTGATACATTTTCTCCATTTCATTATCCTCTGGAGTATTCAATCGGATAAAATGAGAATGGAAAAAATGCCTTGTTTAACTTAACCCTCTTGCTAACCAACACACATTTTAGTCGTCCACCATGACGGTCCATATGATGCCCTTAACGCCCATAGAAACCGCGGCAGTAGCCGCCGCGCCCCAATGAGAGCGTTCCCTAAGAATTCGCTCAACAACTCTATGGGAGGCTCGGGTCCTCTTAACGCTCGGCCTGATCACCAGACTTTCATGGGCAACAACGACTCGGATGCTTTTAACGATTACTCTGTTGCTGCCCCTAAGGCTGATGTTCCCGATGGTGTTTTTGACCCTACTAGCCGTGGCCACATAATTCACGGTGACGAAAGCTTGGGTCTCGGCTCCTCGACCTTTCTTGAAGGAACCCCTGCTGCGCGTACTATCATCCAGCAAAAGCAGGCGGAGGATGCCGAACAGATTGCTGTTGAGGGCCTCAAACGCCAGAAGTCCCTTGCCCACCGTCTGCGTAGTGTCCGACGGCCCAACCGCAACTACCCTGACGGATTCAAGGGTGCTGCCCGCAAGCATTCTGATGCCATTCCTTTACCCAGCAGAGCTGGTGGAATGGGGGAGAACACGCCATTTATTCCCGAGTATGATGCTGAGCCCGAGTCTCTCACTGTCCGTGGCAAGGGCGGGTCATCTAGCCCTCCCCAGCTCCGCGGCCGTACCATGTCTGATGACGTGACTTCACCCAATGCCACCTCAGGCGGCGGCGGTAGCGGCGGTGGTATCCTTTCTCGTGTCAAGAGCTTGAAGGGAGGCCGTCGCAACCGGTCACAGACTGAAAACTACGATCCTTCTATGCCCATGCCCAATACTACTTCTCACGGAACTGCAGTCTAGGGAAAACTGGTCCAGACTCTGGGTTTAAGTAGCAAGCGCAAGAACAAGAGATCGGGCACAACAACGTCCATGGACCGCGACTAGGATCGCCACGGTTGCGATTCGGCGTCTAAGGCCTGGCTTGCTGCTGAAGAAGAGGAAGATATGGAGCTTATGCGCACGGCAACTACCACCACTACCATTACAACTGCTACTAATACCCACAGCACTGACACTGGTGTTGACACTCGCACTAGGAGCAGTGCCAGTCCTTGTACCAGTACTAGTGGCCACAGTAGTAGAACTAGTGCCAGTGCTCACAGTACCCGTGCTGGTCCACGAGTCGTGTTTTCCGACCTTCGATCACCTGCGATAGCTAACAATGCTAAGCGTCCGGCCCAGGGCTCCTCGTCCCTTGGCAAGACGGTGAAGAGCTTGTCACGGGGTGTATGATCATTGAAGTAAAGAAAACGTGGAACTAAAGCTATCCATACATGGATAGGTAATTGTATTTGAAAAGTGGAATTACACCTTGTTTTCATGCAATTCCTATACTGTTTGCGTGATATTGTTGACCATACTGGGGGGCCATGTCCCGTCGTTCATTGTCTTCATTTCGGCCTTTTCTGCAGTACCTTTGCTTTCTCTTATTCCCTGCTATTCTCTTGTTAACTCTTCGACTCCTTTGATGAACTTTTTATTTTATCGCGCCATCCTTTCCGTTTCTATTTCATTTGTTCGCCATGCTTTTGCTTTTGGGAGGGGGCCGGAACCATTGTCATCTTTTTTAGTCTCTCTTCTTCCATTTCGCTCTCTTTGATATTCTCTTCAACAACCAGCACAATGCGAAATTTTCTCTTTGTCCAGTTTCATTTCGTTCCTCCAGTCTCTTTTTCCTTTTGGGGCCTATGCATGGCCCAACTTGAAACTTGCGCTGTGTCTCCATTTTTATTCTCGGATTATTGATTTTAGGTACTGAGTAGATAACTATTTTCTATACATGTTTTGTGTGTCCTATGTCTGGTGAGAATGTACCGTAGTTACTTTTGATAGAAGCAACACAACACGTAAAGTCATGTGACCTGCCTCATGAGGGCTGAGCTGTAAAATACCCGTATTTTAGCCGATCAACACTTGCAACTACTATCATGAGATGGCGTTTGTTGTGCGTACTTTGGCCTTGAAATTGAACTTTTCAGGTGTCAAGCTCTTCGTCATGGCTCTTGGGCAGCCGAAACTGCCTAACGCTTCCTTATTATTCATCCGCTCATATTCTCCATGTGAATATGCCTAAAACACTGCCATTTGAGGGTGTTTCAGCGGCTGCGTTGCTGGATGCTGAAATACACAGGCGGGGACCATCGACTAATGCCGGTGGCAGCCCTGGGCCCTCCCATAGCCATAATCCCGCTAAATTCCAGTTAGGCTGCCCTGATATAGACAATCATGTGCTGCTTGGTGGCATCGAGCCCGGAAGCGTGCTAGGCATTAGTGCCGAGGAGGACTCGATGGGCCTACAGCTGGCGATGCAGGTGCTGGCGCAGCGGCTGGTCGCAACACCACGACACACAGCTTTGGTGGCTTCCACGCTGCCAGTAGCCACGGTAGCTAGCACGTTACGAGACGTACTGGTCGGTATGCAAGGCCGCAAGGCAGCATGGCGTCAAGTACTGGCGCGTGTCTCGATTTCACGCGTGTTTGATTTCCAAGGGCTATGGGAGGTCATTGGTGACGTGGATGCCGCAGAACAGGCACAGCCAGACGGTGGATCGGACAAGGAAATAGACCAGGGGCATTGGCCTTCGGATAAGAAGTCTGGTCGTGCGGTGAAGTCACAAAAGGATGTTGTGCCTGAAAAAAAGCCATTGCCTCACGTACAACAGGACCCCCCAATAGCCGTGCAAAGTCCATGGGCCCAACCAGCCAGTCCGGAAGGACAAACTGCTGCTGTGGATGGAGCTAATCATGGTCTCAGCACTACCCAAGAACCTGATTTGATAGCTCCGGAGCACCGCAATGCAACGTATCGGCCATCCTCAATGGAAATCCCTAATAGTGATGAGGATGATGATGAGGATGATGACCATGATATGGGCTTTGAATTTAATAGCAAACTAGCCTTGGCAGAGCATGAAAACCCAGATATCAAAGCTGATGCTGGGTCCTCGGTTTCTCAACGGCTAGAACCCGCACCCTCAACACAACTTCCTTCACACATCCAAGGCTTATCTCAAGCTTCGAAAATATCCTACCATACCCTGTCTTCGTCGTCGTCGCTATCTTCGCTATCGTCTTTATCTAGTCTCTCCAACATAGAAGAAGCCTATGAAAGCGGGACTGGCCAACAGATGGGTAATGCAATTACTAGTGATGAGCAAACAATCAACTCCCCCAAACAACTCTTGGAACAAGGAGCTTTAGATCAAGATCAATTTCCAGCTGTTTCATCTCGCTCCCCAAGGTCATTGCCAATTCCGACTGACCTACTGCCTGCAGCTCCAACTACATCAGCTACTGATTTAGCATTCGGCTCGGAGCTTCATGCTAGGTCGCCGCCATATTCGCTTGCTACAACTGCACCCGCACAAGAGGCCTCAATAATAGCAATACAGGATCAAATTCTAATGTCCCGCAACTCATCTCCGCCTTCACCGCTACTGCCTTGTCCCGTGGGCGATCCAATCCAAGAAACAAACAAGACTGAACAAATCCAGGCTCGCGCTCTACCAGCTCCAATGTCAGTACCAGAGCAGACACCAGCACCAGCACCAGCACCAGCACCAGCACCAGCACCAGCACCAGCACCAGCACCAGCACCAGCACCGGAAACACCACCTGGAAATGTCCCCTCAGTCATTGTAGTGACGCACTTCTCGATGCTTCTCACCTCTCTCTTTGCCGATACCCCAAGCCGGATAGTAGCACATGATAATCTACGGTTTCTTTCGAGCAAGCTGCGCTCTCTTTCTCGCTCACTGTCCTCAATGCCCCTAATAATCCTTACAAATAGCACCATCCCCCCCTCCGCGCAGCCAGCCACTGCATTCGGCTCCATATCTGCCCATCCTGCAATGCGACAGAGCGTAGCAGAGCCGGCACTCCGGTCCTTATTTACGCCTGACCCAAGGTATGCAACAGAGAAGCACAACAGGCCAGCTTTTGGTATGCCATTTTCTCAGATTCTGGACCTGCACCTCCTGTGCTCAGCAATGCCAAGGGACGCCACCGACGCCCAAAAGATGGCTCTAGGCCAGACTGGGCAGACTGCATGGGTGATTGAGGTCTTGACAGATGAAGTTGGTGTGTGGGAAGGCAAGCGAGGAGTCCGAAAGTCCCGCGAACAGAGATGGGGGGCTGTTGTGGAAAAGAGAGGTATGTTTCGTGACTTGCGCATATAACTATATTTTTTACAATAGAGAAAAGCCAAGACTGCAATACACAAGATATGGCGATTCAGATCAAATTAGTTTGCTACATATATTGTGGTAGTACATACAAGCTGTACAAGACATGATAATCACAGGCATTTGTGCGACAAACGCCCACCTCGCGCCTTCAAGCCTTACAACTCAAACTCATCTAGGATATGGTGGATGTGCTCCTTGAAATCCTCCAGTTTCTCCTCGACAACTCTTCCTGTCTCTTCCTCCATAACGTCCTTGAAGTGCGGCATAGAACCGTCCATCCAGTGGTTGTGGCCGCCAACCTTTCTCGAGTCATTCTCAACAAACTCTTCCAAGTACTTCTTGAGCTCGTCCAGCTCCAAGTCCTTCAGTAGCTTATCATCCATGTGCTTGTGGTTCTTGCCCTTCTTATGGCATGGCAACAGCACCTCGTCAATAGAGTGTAGGACTCCATCACGAGCAATGCCGTCCATGGTCTGCACATCAACCTTATCGTTCAGCCGGATTTTGACGTGGCCAAGCAGACGCGACACCTCGACGTCCAGCTGGCTCTTTTCCAAGACAGTAGGGAAGCTGATCTTGCAGCTCGAGCCGATCTGCGCATTAGCCTCGCCAGGAATCGAGCCCTCCCGGCACTCAGGTGTCTCACCAGCTGTGCTGACATACCATAGGAACTCATCGCTAGCAACACGCTTGCCAATTCTTAGCACACGGTGGGCCGGTGTCTCGTGGCGACGATCCTCTTCTTTGCCAAGGTACAGCGTATCCGAGTAGAGTGTGCGGTCAAATACAACATGGTATTCGAGCACAACACGTAGATACTCTAGGCCATCATCGCTAAAGAGCCAGTTGCGCACATCATCCTTAACACCTTCCCATGCCTTGTTGGACGGTACAAAAGCCGTGCCACCCTCAACCGACTGGCGATGTAGCCACTTGTCCAGGCGGGTCTTGTCCAAGCCGAGCTTAGTAGTGCTGAAATCACCGGGGAAATGCTGCAACAGCTTACCCTGGCGGGGTGGGTCGATTAGCACGCTGTCAAGCTGGTGAACAGCGCCATTGGCAGCATCGGTGTTGGAGCCCAAAATTTTAGCATAGAAGTTGATGTTAGTGCTGGTCAAGCCGGCGTCGATTCGGATGCGCTGGAGATGGTCGCCAATGTCCTCCTCATGCAACAGTGATGGGAGAGTATGCAGAGCCAGCATGCTGGCGCCAGCATAATCGCCATGGGCAATATGGTATTTGAGGAAATCGGCGCTGTCAGTCGAAAACATGCGGTCCTTGATGTGATCGGGCAGTTTCTCAAAAGCCTTGTCGTTGGGCACAAACACGGTGTATTTGTTCGACAGGTCCTGCAGGCGTGCACGAACATCGGGGTTCTTGTCAACGTGCTGCTGGAACTTGATGCTGTCGCCCAGGCCGCGGATGACGTCATAGACAGACTTGTCAGCCATCATGACAGGCTGCACAGGTAGTGTTGAGGCGTATGCCCCAAGGGCAAACAGCGAGATGGGGATAGTGGAGTATCTCATTGCAAAAGTTTCGGGTGGCAATAATATTAGGAAATACAAGAGTGCCAGTGAATGAAGCAATGGAGCAGAAACAATCAGGAGACAAACTAGGTGAGCGACAGCCCATGGTCCTTTATACAGCACATGCATAGGCTGTGTATTACACGTTTCCGGCAGGGAAGGGAGCTGCTAGCTCGTATCTCCAACTTTCCGTCAGCAGATCTGATGTCTATTGCCACTACCTAGCTTGCTTAATGACGTGCGTGCCGCAAGCATTGGCTAGAAGATGGCTGCACTTGGTAAGTGCGAGAGTGAGGGAGGGGCGAAGAGGCAGAGAGGCAAAAAAGAAATAGCTTTGTGTTATACTGCTGTGCGTTGTGTTGACCCCAAAGTTCTAGGCTCGTCCTTCCAGGTTCGTCCAGCCTGTGCCGCCTAGTAACGTCGAAAAATGAGAGGGAGAAGGCATCTCAGAGATATGCCGTCGGTTGGTTTGATTGGGCGAATCTAGTTCCCTCTTCCAAGTTGACGGTCGCATGCGGAAATGTACCAAGGCCAACATCCCCATTGCGTTAGTGGGAGTCACGTGCCCTGGACCATTATTTGCTTTCTTGAAGCGCAACATTCTTCACACGCTATTTGTATTTGTACATTGCATATCTTATGGTCGAAAATGTCTCATGCATCTTAGACCCAAGGGATAATCGAGACTGACTTGGTAGTTTTGGTCCCGAAATTCGGGTGTGAAGACGGGCTACCAAGAACAGCTTCGTTGTTGTCTCACGTGACACGCATTAGCTGGGTTGATCTCAACCAAGGCAGTCAAATGCTGCGTGTATAGCGAAGCTAAAGCGCTGATTCTTTAGAGCTTGGGTCTGCTCTGCTAGGCCTAGGTCGACACGTATACTATCACGAGGCTAGTTCAGGGTACGAGCCTCTATGTAGTTTGCATCATCTGAATGCTTATCAAGAAGCCCCTTCTCACGTCATCTATCGACAGCTGTTAGAAACAGTCTTACAATGTCTCTAGAGGGGGGCAGAAACCTCGCATGATTCTTCAAGATGCCTTCTTTCTTGCGATGATTGACGGCCGTGGAATTGCAGCTTGATTGAATTCTCCAGACAATCTCAAACAAGCCAAGCGTAACAGTAGAGAGTTGAGCGCAGCACAAGGTGGCAGTCAAGTGTATACTTTGACGAGGCACGGTGGGGGTTTTTTTTTTGTTGTTTTTCTACTCGTTTGCTTCATACATGGCACAATGATACAATTGATAACTCATCAGATGGTAAACGCAAATATCTTACCTTCTATTTGCTGCATTCGACCTCCCCTCACCTCGGTTTTTGATCCCTGCACCGGCGTTACCGTGCAGTCGATAGAGGCAGGAGGATGTCTAGAGGAGCAAAGAAAACGAAGAGAAAGGTTCTCAGGTTGAGCAAAAATGCGGGGGGGGAAGAGGGGACAGAATGATGAAAAAGCAAGAAACAAGACGACCAAGTTTCCACTAGAGTAGCAAGTCGGTGATATATGGTCGAAGCGCGATTATGAAGGCGGGAAAAGCAGCGAAGAAGCAGCGAAGGGAAGCGCTAAGGAAGAGAATAGAAAATATAAAAGAGCATATGAAGCTAAGGAAGACAAAAACGCCCCAGAGGCCAGACGCCGGGTCGCCTGCTGTCTCTTGCGCTATAAGAGCGGCTGAGGAGAAGGTGAGAATGAGGAGAAGGGCACGACGAGGGCACGAGAGAAGAGGGGCATTGGACACGGACATGGCCTCGAGCCTAAACTTAGGCCTTGGAGTGCCGTGATACCGAAACGGCTTGTTCAGAAGTGACGTGACAGCAAGTGGGCACAAAGCGGTGAAAGACATTGTGGCTGACTAAGCAGCCCGTACACACTGTTTTGTGCTGTACATGATGAGGTATTTTGACAGCACGTACAAGGGAGGACATTGAAGACAGCCAAGCTAGGCAACAGATAGAGTGGTTTACTTGGTAAAGAGAAAGGTTGGAAAGCCAGAAAAGACAAGGCTATGTATGCAAAGCAGGCTTAGGCAAGGCAGCACCCACAAGACAAAGTGAGGAGCAGGAACAGGGGCAGTATGGGAAAGGCTGGAAAACAAGAATTGGTTGAAACCCTGGAAAGCTAGGAGGACAAGCGAAGAGGAGGAAAAAGGACGTGGAAAGGAAGAAAAGAAAAAGGTATAGAATTATAAAGACGAAAAAGAAGACAGAAGGGGGCAAGAAGATCGCCAGTGATCGACGAAACAGTGGGGAGAGCAGTCAGAAAGGAGCATGAGAGGCAACAAGATTGGCCCAAATGGGCGAAAACAAGAATGAGAAAAAAATAGAATGAGAAAAGGGAGGGAAATGGAAGGGAAAGAAAAAGTTGGTGTGTGGATGAGGGGCCTGCATACTAACACCAGGATCACCAGATGCTACGATGTTCAAGGATAGTCAGCACGGATAGGAGAAGACAGAGAGGACAAGAAAAATAAGGGAGGGGAGAAAGCAAGAAGGGAAAAACTCGCCTGATGTTCGCAGACCAGCCTTGCCATGGCCTGCCATAGTCTGCCACGGTCTGCCACGGTCTGCCAGCCCTCGGGAAATCCCCTTCTCATTGTCCGTAAACCAAAGCGGGGGAGAAGCGACAATGACAGGGACAAGGACAGACAAGTAACAACGAGCGAGCAGAAAAAAGCAGAGGGGCATAAGGGCAGGAGGCATGACAGGAAAAACTGGCTGGCACATAGCAAGTAGGTATCTATTTATCTATCCATCCAGGAACAAAGAAGCCAAATCAAATAAATGGCTGGCCAAGCTAGTCAGTGCCAAATCTAGGGAATGGGATGAATAAGGACGCAGCGCAGAGAGAGAAAGGGCATAGAGGGAGACGGAGAGACGGTCCCGGAAATTAGGTTCTTCCAGGAACAGGTCGGGACAGAGGTTAGCTCAGGAACAGGAGCAAGGGGAGGGAGGGGAGGAGGCTCTGGGATGTCAGTCAAGTCAAGCTGGCTGGACATTGAAAGGGCTGGGCCCAAGCAGGCCAGGCTGGGCCCAGCCAAAGCTACAAAGCAAGGGCTGGGAAAGAAAGGGGAGGGGGCAAGCAGCGCTTCTCTTTCGCTCATTCTCTCCTGTCTTTTTTATACTCTGTTGGTTGGGCATTCTCCTGCATGCTGCATGCATGGTTTGCTGTGCTATATGGCATGGGTAAAGGAAGCATATGTTGTGTTCAAGGTACCAGCAAAGCAAAGACCAGCTTGTAATAGCATACATCGTAACCTGAATACAGGCCTGACCAGGTCAATAGCAGCACAACAATAAACACAAGCACGAGAAAGCATGGAGTACGGAAGAGAGCACAGCTGCAGCAGCTGCTGCTGTAGGTGTAGGTGTAAGCTTGCACGCAGGGCTGCAAGCTGCAGTGTACCGCTGACTGCAGCGCCCAGGAAGCAAGGAAGCAATATCCAAGCTTTTCTCCCTTTCTACTGCAGGTTTTCTGCAGGTTTGCAGCATTGCTGCATCGGCGTGCAGTATTGCCGGCGGGGGCTAATGCAGGCTAAAGGCTCCTGACAAAGCAAGCTCACGGCAAGACCAATTGGTATTTCCTTTTTTGTTGGCGAAAGCGGATGTTGGCCCGTCCCGGGGCGAGTCAGATCGGACACTAGGTACACTTGCATACAATACATGAGAAGGATAAATGGATGGGCGGGTGGGTGTAGTGCATATACGGACTGAGGTGTTTGCTTGTGGCTGTTTGCCTGGATCGTCTCGTCAGTGTATGCAGGTAAACAGATATGCAGATAAGCAGGATAAGGAATGGAGAAGAAGAAGACAGGCTGATAGAAGACAGGAACGGCCCGTTCAGGGCTAAAGCCCCGACAAGTACATAGCCAGAGGAGCAAACAAAGCTATTGTGGGGAAGGGACGAAGAAATTTTGTGTTTTTGTGTTTTTGTGTGTATCGATATCGACCGATAGATGTACTTGTGGACTGCTATCTATAGGAATGCCAGCCATTATGCTATAAGGGGGGAAGGTAGACCCAGATACTCGGTCCTTTCCAGGCGGACGAAAAGAGACGAAAAATAGTGATGGAACTATAGCTGTAGGGAAAAGAGAAGAGGGAAAAGAAAGCCTGAGCTTCAGGTAGAGCAAAAAAGCGGGAAGAAACAGAGCCGTAGATGGTCAAGAAGAGAGAAATAAACAAGGTGAAAAACGACGACGAAGATAAAACGAAGAATAAAAGCAAGAATAAAAGTAAAAATAATAATAATAATAAAAACCATAAATAATAAAAATAATAAAAGCAAAAATTATTATTATAATTATAATAGATAAAAATACCCCCAGCGATAAATAGCCGATAAAAGAAATTTATTTGTGGTCCCCAAAAACTGGGACCTGCATGTACAGCACGCAGGGCAGTCAGTCATTGCGAGAAGTCCAAGTTCTACAGGCGGGCCAAGTTCCCCTCGCCCACCTCGCCAGAACAGCCACAGACAAGCCTCACCGGAAAGGCCTGGACTCGGCCTTGCAGCCGTGCCGAGGAAAGCAAGAAAAGCAGAAGAAAAAAATGCAGACACAGACAGACCAACCAACCAACCAACCAACCAACCAGAACACACAGTCCTCCTATCCTTCCTCTATCCCATCGGCCGGCAGCCAAGAACACTAGAACGCAAAAGCGGCAGGCTGGTGGCTATCAAGATCAAAGCACCATCCAGCCCCGGGCCTGGGGACAAGGTCAGCTAGCAATGATCGGTACCTGATCTACGCAGATACATACACTCGCAGGCTCGCACAAGCAAAACAGGCAGATAGAGACATGGACGTGGAAACTGGCAATTCTCGACGTTTGCTGAACATGGCTTGTTATTGTAGATATTTCTCAGCACCACGCACCAAAAACCCCAACACCCCCACATCGACAGACATGAACACACACCCACCACCAAACAAACAACAC
>JAXHKN010000213.1:0-41552 GCA_038407165.1 Ceratocystis variospora
AATTAAAAATTAAAAATTAAAAATTAAAAATTAAAAATTAAAAATTAAAAATTAAAAATTAAAAATTAAAAATTAAAAATTAAAAATTAAAAATTAAAAATTAAAAATTAAAAATTAAAAATTAAAATAATAATACTAATAATAATAATAAAAATACAGCTTCAAAATTTCAACGAGTTGCTCCCTAGCGAACTATTGTGGGGGGTGCCTGATACAAACACCAAGGTTTTCTCTTTTCTCTAAGCCCTGCCTTTGTTGCCAGGCCCTTGCCTTCTGCTATTCAGTGCCTTTCAAGGGCAAATGTCTTCAAAAACTGTACTACACACACTAATCTACAGGGGCAAATAACACTACATCAACACTATAGTACCGCTCTATACAAGCCAAGACCGCCCTCTGCTAGACCCCTCATCAACAAACAAAAAAATTCATATCAATCTTCTTCACATCACAGCCAGTCTACCTTGGACCCAACCCACTTACACCAACGTCGCTCTTGCTCCAGCTCCAACGCTGATTCCTGGTCCAAATGACTGACAAGCCCGAAGACCGCCCCAGCGGTGCTGCCGCTGCCGTCCTCGTGCAGTCAGATGAAATGCCTGCCGATGCCCAGAAGGTCGAAGAGTTGGATTTCAACAAAATCAAGGGTCCCATTACAGCCGAAGACCTCCTCAGCGGGATGACTAACATGGGCTTTCAAGCCTCCGCCATCGCAGAGGCAGTGCGCATCATCGACGGAATGGTAAGCCACACATCCAGCGTGCCAGTTTCTACGTCTTGTACATCCACTCATCCATACATCCCCATACATCCTCATACTAACCCGCTACATGTACCCAGAGAAACTGGCGGGACCCCGAAACTGGAGACAAGACGACCATCTTTCTGGGCTACACCTCCAATCTCATCTCATCTGGCCTTCGCGGCGTCTTGCGCTGGCTTGTAGAGCACCGCCATGTCAGTGCCATTGTCACTACTGCTGGCGGCATTGAAGAAGACTTTATCAAGTGTCTTGGTGATACTTACATGGGCTCATTCTCCCACGATGGCGCCACTCTGCGTAAGAAGGGCCTGAACCGCATTGGGAATCTGATTGTACCCAACTCCAACTACTGCGCCTTTGAAGACTGGGTTATCCCAATTCTTGACAAAATGCTTGAAGAACAGGAGGCGAGCAAGGGTACCGAAAACGAAATCAACTGGACCCCCAGCAAGATCATCCATCGCCTTGGGAAGGAAATAAATGACGAACGCTCTGTATACTACTGGGCATGGAAGAATAACATTCCTGTATTTTGCCCGGCTCTCACAGACGGCAGTCTGGGCGATATGCTGTACTTCCACACCTTCAAAGCCTCCCCCCAACAACTCAGGGTTGATATCGTAGAGGATATTCGCAAGGTCAACAGCATGTCAGTTCACGCCAAGAGAGCAGGCATGATTGTTCTCGGTGGTGGCATTGTTAAGCACCACATTGCCAAGTAAGTTGCAGCAAGAGACCCCTGATATGAGCTCAACACTAACCAACTACTTGCCAAGTGCCTGTCTGATGCGCAACGGCGCCGAATCAGCTGTTTACATTAACACCGCACAAGAATTTGACGGCAGCGATGCGGGTGCTCGTCCTGACGAAGCAGTTTCTTGGGGCAAGATCAAGATAGGTGGCGATTCCGTAAAGGTATGTGTGACTCTAGTAATATATACACCCCGCGCTCTCGGCTCTTTAACCCACCATCGAGTTAATAACTAAAAAAACGTGTCTGCAGGTGTACCTTGAAGCAACCGCATGCTTTCCCCTGATTGTCGCAAACACCTTTGCTAAAGATCGCCAAACATAACATTTACATGCTAAAAACAATACCGAACGGACGAATGCGCACTGGAAACTAACCTGCAATGCACCGACCAGATACCAAGAAAAAAAGACTAGTGACCAAAAGGCGGCGCGTGGCACTTAACATATACCCTAAAATACGGCTGAGCAATTAATACATCTTTGCAACAACTGGAGAAGTGTTTGTCTACGAAAAGTGTAACTTTGCCTGCCTGCCCATAAGTTTTGTATCCTGTGGGTTGTATGTCGTCGCTAACTCGTATAGGGTTATTAGGGTTAACACTCCCCTAAAAACAACTTCAACAAGCTTTTCGTTTTCAGTCACAACGAGCTCTCATTTTGTTTCTCAAATTATTCAATATAAATCGCACATACTCCGAACAGGCGCACTCTAGAATGTCGGAAATATACAATCTTGAGCCTCAGCCGACTTCATCGGCTATTATTCATACAACACAAGGCGAAATATCTATCGAGCTCTGGGCTAAACAAGCGCCCTTGACGTGTCGCAACTTTCTACAACTTTGCGTTGATGGCTACTACGACAACACCATCTTCCACCGCTTGGTGCCTAACTTCATTCTCCAAGGGGGCGACCCCAGCGGCACTGGGAATGGGGGTGAATCTATCTATGATAATGGCGAGCTTAGCGGCGAATTCGATGCGTGGCCGATGGATCAGCGTACCGGGCGCAATGCCGGCTCGATGGGTGTTGGGTTCAAAGATGAGTTCCACTCCCGCCTCAAGTTTACACGACGCGGCCTTCTAGCCATGGCGAACGAGGGCGAACCCAACACCAACGGCAGTCAGTTCTTCTTTACGTTAAACCAGACAGATGAGCTTAACGGAAAGAACACGCTATTCGGCAGAGTGGTTGGTGATACCATATATAACCTGATTAAAATGGGCGAGGCGGAGCTTATTGAAGGCTCTGAGCGGCCGATGTATCCCGTCAAAATCAACAAAATCGAGATTCTTGTGAATCCGTTCGACGGCATGGTCAAGCGCGTTAACATTGCAGCGCCACTGCAGAAAACAGTTGTGGTAGAGCGTAAAAAGAAGCGCAAAGGTGGCAAACAACTACTGAGCTTTGGCGATGAGGAAGGTGATGGCGACGAGGACATGCACCTGCCAAAGAAAAAGAAATTCGATTCACGCATTGTAATGGACATTGATGATGGCGACACCGTATCGCCAGCGCCTACGAAAAAGACCAAGACTACAAAGCACGACAAAATCATTGAACCGACATCCGAGGAACGTCCGAAACCTAAACCAGAGCCTGTAAAAGAGGCCACACGACCAGCCAACCCTGATTCTAAAGCTGGAAAGTCTCCCAAAAACACACCCTTATGTTTGGAAACCGACGAGCCGGAAGCACCTTCAGAACCCGAACTAAAGAGGAAAAGCGCTTTGGAAAAGATGCGCGATGAAATTGCTGCCGTCAAAGCCTCAATAAAACAAGCACACAACACGAATGTCGTGGAAGAAAAGGAGGTCAAGAAGTCTGCTATAGAGAAAATGATACCCGAAAAGTCAGTCAAAGGCCGCAGGAGAAGGCCTGGGGGGGAGGGTATCTCAGAAAAAGAAGAGCGACAGGCTATGAGTTTTCTGAAGAACTTCCAGGTTAAACTAGGATCCATTCCCGGTGAAGCCAAGACTGTGTCTCAGAATATGTCCCAAGAAAAGTCCATCGCCAGGAACACCACGGAAGACGCCGATGAAGAGGCAGCAGCGTGTGATTTACACTACATCCCAAATTGCGAGAGTTGCAGGGCGTGGGACAAGCAAGACAAAACGGAGGAGAGCGATGACGAAGGCTGGATGGGTCATGTATTGAGCTTTGCAGCAGACAAGTTAGGCAAGGATTTGAGCTATCGCAAAAAGGCAGAGGAGGAACTGATTGTGATAGATCCGCTAGCAAAGGCACGTAGCATGAAGGAGGAGAAGCGGAACGAGAGGGGAAGGAGAAGCGACGGCAAGTCTAGCAGGGCGTGGGACCAGCAGCGCAATGCGCAAATGGCTCGGAACGCAGGTTTGGCGGGCCGGGGGGCTAAATAAGGCAGAAAAGGAGTGGAAAAGGCATTAGGCACCCTCATGTATACAGATGAACCATGATGTAATTGGTGTGTGTAATGAGCCAGGCAAGCAGGCAGGGATATAGATGCAAGACACAAGGTCCATTAACTGTTGTCCATAGAAACCGGGACTACCAGCTCGTGACTGAGTTGCCGTTCACAATAATATGTGGTGCTGGAGTCACATATAACCTCGTTTCAACAGGTCATTATTCACATTTGGCTAGCCCTTGGCCTGGTCATTATGGTAGTCTGTTTATACATAGGAGAGGGCTGATGTAATAAGGTGAGCCAAAGAATGGTAACCAATGAAACAGACACTCTCGTCTCGTTAAACCGTCGGTCTTGTCATTCCGCTACAGCTTCTACCGTAGCTTTAGCCTAAGACTTGCAGTAGGCGAGCCGGCGGTTCCGATCATGAGACAGCAGGTATGGGACAAGAGCAGCTAGCAACTTGGCCCGGGGGGGGGGGGGGGGGGGGGGGCTTTTTTATTTTTTTTTTTTCCCCCCCCGCCCCCTCCTTCAAGACGGCCGGGATTAAAAGCCCAAGACCCCCAAGATCTGTGCATGTTTAACTGGTCCAACAAGGGAGAGGAGCGCGGGCCTCATAGTAGCTTTTCATGAGCCTTGATTTGCTTCTGTAAAGTTCTAAGGTGTTCCACGGATATGTGGGGAGAGGCGGCCAGAGCAGTTGGAGTGGCCAAGGCTAACGAGAGACACGGGGGCGAACTATCACGATCTCAGTATGAGACGGAGGCTGATATAAACAAGACAGGTTCACGCAACATTAAACACTGCAGGTCCTGGGGGGTCTTCGGCACTCGCCTTCTGGCACATCGCTGGTACGTCTAGCCTAACAATGGGGAGGAGTGAAGCAAGAGATCAGACTTGCTATAGCCCCACTATTTGTTGAGACACATAAAATGCAAGCTCAGAGACAACAATCAGCAGCAACTGGCTTCGTGCTCGTTGCACAAGGAGATGTCAGAACATTTTAGCTGGCGATGCTATGGGTTGGTGGGAGGCTTAAGCTACCTGAAGGAGTTGCTTAGAGCCTATCTGATAAGGCTAAATATGCCCCACCAAAGCCTCAAAGCTGAAATCCTCCCACTTCAACCTTAATCTGGTAGCCTTGTGTGTGTGCCTTATCATGTGCGCAATTTTTTCCTTCACAAAGCTCAGCCTTGCGTGCTCTTCACATATTAAGCCGCCTGTTCTTTTCACACAAACAAATTCGCAACACTTGCTTGGGGGTCTTCTTCTTCTTTTATTTTCTTTCTTTGTTTCCGACAGCCTTTTTTCATCCCTCTGGCCTCCTGGCTTTATTTTTCTGTCTCATCCTAAATTGCCCAAAGCTTTTTTCACCTTAGCTGAAGAACCCAGAACTGTTCAGCACTTCAATTATTTTCCCTAAAGCAAGACATGCCTTTGACCCTAAGCCTAGACCCTTCCCAGCCTTAGCCTTCCGACGATTTGTTTCAATAACTTCCGACTGATCATTGTTCACCCCAGAGCATTTAAGAGCAAGAAAACTAGACGCATAGAGTCTGGCATATCTCGGTCCGGCCTACTGCCTTCACATAAATACGACAAACCCCCAAAGTATTTTTTTCCTCCTGTACCTTTGCTCCTTCCAGTTAAAAACGGCACAAAACTTCACTTTCAGAAAAGCTTTACACCGCCTTTCGTCATCTCAACCTGTGATTGTTGCTTAATCCTATTCAATCAAACAATCCATCGAAATTCAACTTCGTCCAACATAAATCCGTCGATTTCAAGGCTTAAGGCAAAGCACCTAAAAAACCTGCACGCCCGCCCGTCTCCAATTCTCTTTTATTCGGAGTCTAGACTTTTCCGTTGTTATCTTGCTCCTTGCATTACATTCGACCTGCTTAGCTTTCTACTTGGCTTTGACTCTTTTGATTGGCTAGTCGAGGCCTCACTTGCGTTGACGCTGCATTAAACCTACATACTCTTCTCTACTTCTATTGCCGCCTTGGTCTTCTTTTCCCACTAGTTTCGCCTCCATCCTCGCTTTTCCACCTCCATCGCTGAATTCTCTGCTTCGAAATCACTACTACCAACCACCCCTCTTGTCGACTCTTGAGTGTCAAGACGCCGATTGATCTGCAGCGACGCCCAATCATCCATTTTCTGCTCCAAGCCTCTGCTTTCTGTATCTGGCTATACTTGGTTGTTGGAGCATCTTGGGCACTGGGCCGTTTTCTTTGTGTGCCTCCATTGTAAAATACACTTCCCCTCTTGATTTCTTCTTTCTGACGGACCGGGTCTTCCTTGTGGAAGATTCCGCATCCGCGTTTTTTCGCATCTCGAGACTTCGTTGCAGTCGAGACCTTCCCCATCGATTTTCTTCGCTTCTGCCACACCGTTTAGCTCTTCCATCTCCGATTGTCGCTATCATAATTTGCCGCCATTTTCCAGTAAACTGGGTTGAATCGCCTGCGAAATATAAAAAAAAAATACAAAAAAATATGTCGTCGCCGAATGCTCGTAAGCGCCCCGCGCCCGATACTATCGCTGCTTTGCAACAAATGCAACAACAACAACAACAACAACAACAACAACAACAACAGCAGCAGCAGCATATCTTCCCCCCTTCCCAAACCCAGTCTCATCAGTCTACTTGTGTCCCGACTAATGTTGCTGCCACTGCTCCTCAGGGTTTCTCCTCAACCAATGACCATGTAGCTCGCTGGCCCAATGCCATGGGCGATAACACGTTGCTGATGGATGCTGCAGGAAACGCTGTCAACCTTGGCTCTATGTCCACCACTCAAGCCCAGATTGCGTCTCCCGCCGTAGCTCCTGCTAATAGCACTGCACTCACTCGGCGCCCTACAGGCCGTGCTTTGATGCCTACCACTGCCCGCCCGGGCTTTGAGTCACATTCTGCCCAGTGGTCGACTATAATGACCCCAAACCCGGAAGGTGCTATTGGCACTCTGAGTGCCATTGCACCCGTAGCGGCTAACGCTGAAATTCTAGAGCAAAATCATATCTCTAAACTGGAGCTTATTGCCCGCGATGCTAAAAAAGAGGCCTTAGCGGCCAAGAAACAAATCCCGCCCTTTGTACAGAAGCTCAGCAGGTAAGTATGATGATGAAAGACTCTTCCTTATCTTCATCTTGCGCACACTTTAAACTAACCATTGCTTAGCTTTCTCGATGATGAGACTGGGAAATATCGTGATCTTATTCGCTGGTCTGCCAAAGGCGACTCTTTCTTTGTGATGAATGAAGACGAGTTTGCTAAAAAGTTGATACCTGACTTGTTTAAACATAATAACTACGCCTCATTTGTTAGACAGCTCAACATGTATGGCTTCCACAAACGCGTAGGCCTTTCCGACAATTCTATGAGAGCTAGTGAACGCAAAAGCAAGAATCCTAGCGAATACTACAACGATTACTTTCGTCGTGGCCACCCTGACCTTCTTTGGCTTATTAGTAAACCCAAGAACAACAAATCAAAAAACCGGCAGCTCCAAAAGAATGATAGTGATGGTGATAGCGGTGATGAGATGCCTGCAGCCGAAGATATTTCCACTAAGGGTGTTCTGGGCCAAGGGCAAAAAGCTCTTCCTTCCACAGACTATTCATTGTCGCGCAAGGAGTTTGTTGCGCTGAAAGACGAGCTTCGCAAAGTCCGGGACAATCAAACTGTCATACAACAAAGCTTGCAGCAATATCAGGATCAAAACCGGGAGCTTTTCCGCGTACACAAGAAACACGAGCAACACATTCGCGCTATCCTCAACTTCCTGGCCATGCATTTCCGAAAGTCTCTTGAAGATCACAGCAGTAACGCCAACATCGGTGATTTGATGGCCACATTCATGCCCCAGTCTCAGATGCATCAGCAAGGAAATGTGTTTGATATTGGCGAGTTTGTACCTTCGGGCCAACCCAGCCAGAGCCCCATGGGTCCACCCAAGCGCGTTAGACACTTGCTTGAAGCACCTCCTACGTGCTCCGCTCAACAGGGCATGCCTCAGTCACCATCTGGCTCTGTTTCTGCCTCTGCCCCTGGCTCTGCATCTGCCTCGGGCTATCTGCGACCTGAAATGGGCTCTGTCACTGAGATTCTTGACGGGCATTCACCTGACAGTAGCAACATCTCCTTGGACTTTCAGTCCCTTGCAGATTCGGTGGCCGCTGCTGCTATGTATCCACACAGCTCTTCGGTTTCTATGGCCGGAACGTCTGTTTCGCCTGCTGCCATACCCGCTACAACACCTGCTGCTACCTCTATTTCAGCACCCGAAATGACTGGGAGTCGGCTGGCACAATCCCCTCTGCAACGTGCTACTGTTTCAACTGTATCTACGCCCCCTCTGCCTGCAACTGCGACTAGTATTTCCCCTGCCGCAGCGCCCGTATCATTGGCTTCTACACCACCATCTAAACAAGCCGTTCCCCATGAATCTGCCCCAATTAGTACCATGCCTTCTTCCGTCCCACCAGTGGCTGGTTCTTCGGCATCAGGCAATGCATCCTCCATTCCAGCACCCGCGCTCTCGCCCATTCTCCGCTCCATGCAATCTCCCTCTGTGCTGATTGAGTCTGACCCAAACGAGTTTTTGCGTGTGCAGAAGATGGTTCAAGATCAGGACAGTTCTATTCAGGAATTATCTAATCGCATCGGCCCGCTAAGCCCTAACGGCAGGATCCCCTTCGATCTTAGCGATCACAGTGCAATGAACTATTTTGGGAATGACCCGTCCTTCGATATCAGCGAGTTCCTTGATGCTTCAGCATACAATGGTGAAGCGGACGACTTTAGTCTCGGTGCTGCTTTTGATAACCCTACAGCACCCACCTTACCGCATCCACAAACTTCGACCCCTTCAGTTACCAATGCCATCCCCGTGTCACTTGATGCTATGGCCAATACTATTGGCATGACGTCTGGCACAGACCTGTCGGAACTGAGCATGAATAGTCCCGTAGAGGAAAGCAGACTGGCAGCCGCCCAGGCTCAGGCCCATTCCCAGCAAACACAGGCGCACGGAATGCAGATTCCCAATAGCCTGATGGAGAGTGCGTCGCATGATCTTAAGAGACGCCGCATGAACTAGGGCTTCTGAGGCACATCACAAATTCTGGTCAAGAGCTTTGTTCTTGGATGTATCATGCGTGTTGGTAGGCACTGGCTATAGATACATTGTGTTTTCCCTCCATACTCATTTCTCTTTGATCTTTGCCTCTTCCCGCGCTTATTTTCCTATTCAAAACAGTCACCCACAACTTGAAACTATTACTACCACTCACAACCTTTTCTTCCTCTGTCGATACCCTTACTCTTCCCTCCTCCCCCGTCCCACCTTCTTCTTTCCATGTAATGATACCTACACCTACTGTTACTGTACTACTTGCCCATCATGCTCCCACGTTCGAGCTTCCCTTTCCATTTTCATATTTTGCCCGGGGAATACGTACAATCGCAACGGCAAAAATCCAAAATCCAACCCACCAATACACGATAGAATCATACTTGTCAGACTATGCAGAGCTTCCCATGTATCCTCTGCTGTTTCTTGTTCCTTTCGCTTTTCTCTCTCGCTGTTCTTTCTGATTTACATTTCACTTTTCATATTGGATCTCATTGACTGGCGTTTTCTTTTCTTTTTCTTTATTTCAATTCATTATTTTTTTTTACAGTTAAATAAAACCTCCGCCCTCCCCTTCATAAATTCAAAAGAAAAAAATAACATTTTGTTATCTCCTTGGCCCTTTATTTCCAGGAAAACTTTCCTCTCTAGTTTCTCCTTGTCTCAACTTAAACTCAGTCGGGGTTTATCCTTCTGGTCACATTAACATAGAGTATTTGAAAGAATGAACAAGAAAATAGAGGATGAACAAAAAAAAAAAAAAAAAGAAGAAAGAAGTGTAGACATTCAAATCACTAATTTGGCGTGAATTGGAGGATATATTGAAACAGAATATTCAAGACATCCACAAAACGTGTATTTATCAAAAAGCAAGAGGAAAGGAGCAACGCCAAAATGGAAGGAAAAAAAAAATCGCAATGGGGAATCTTGAGAATCAGAAAAATAAACAAGAAAACAAATAACTATACAAAAAAGATGAAACGAAAACAGGGTAATTTGTGCTATGATATAAATGCATGTTGTCATGATCATTTGCTCAGAAGGTATAAGAGGGCGCAGAGATAAGGGGAGAACCATATATCCCGAAGAGAGTCGGTGTATTGTATGACAAGTTTGAAAGAAAAAAAAAGGATACGAGGTTAAAGAACCGGGAGGGGTTAGTCCGGTTTACATACACAGACAGAAAAGGCAGGAAAAACGAAAAGGCAAGTAGACGGGATTAGTCAATGAGGGGCTTCTTCTGGTCGCCGACAAGACACAGACCTAGAGCTGAAAGTGAGTTTGGTTGGTTGGCGTATACAACATGTGGAGAAGGAAGTTGTGGGTTATGTTTGTCTATCTTCGAGGCATCGCGTGCAGCCTGTTCTATAGCCTCCATTTCTTGCTTGCATGACTCACTGTCGAATGGACAGACGATGATGGGTTCTCGGATTACAATATCTCTAGCCGAGCCGAGTGTTGCCTACAAAATATTTAGTTAGCCAGCTGAAGATGTATAGATAGAGCCTGGACTTTTTGACCTACCTTGATGGTCAAGAAAAACTCAATTCTATAAAGGTATGATGAGGTTGTGAATGAAGTAACCTCGTATTGTGGGAAGCCGGGCTTCGGTAGTTTGATGACACCTTCTGAGTCGCGGAGTTCTCGCGCAGGAAAGATTAAGCCTAGACTTGTCATATAGCCGGCCTCAGGAAGCCGCTCGCGGATAGGCTCCGTCTTTTTTGCCAGCTTATTCACTTTTTTGGTGGATTCGTCTCCTTCGGGGTTGTATGTGATTTCCTCTTCGACCTGAAGAGTGATTTTTTCTATGGTGACTTTGCGGGCCTTTTTCATAAATTCTGAGTTGGGTGTGATTCGAATATAAACATTGATCGGATCCAGGGGGCCGTAACTGCGTTTTGGTAGCGATATCTCGAGATAAGCGAGGCTATCGGTTTTGGCTCGGTTTGGCTTGGGTGTATTGTACATGCCAAAAGTACTAAGGGTGTCGTATCGTAATAATGGAATGGGAAATGAGTATTTGTGTTGTACGCTGGGCCCCTGCTGAACAGTGACGACAAGCTCGTAGAAGGTTTCTGCCGTGCGGCTCGGTAGTTGAAGCGTGGCTGGCGGTATCAGGCGGCTAACTTCGTTGCCTCCACGGCCATAAGGAATGAATATCATAAAGGGAAGGTCCATGACCACAACACTGTCAGAGTCTCGATCGGCCGTACAGGTGTATAGAATGTATTCTTTTCCAATAATGTCGACGCTTTCTCGTCGAGGGGCACTGAGATGTCGACGTGCCATATTTTCGGCGGCAGGGTGAATCGATTCTCGTCGTTGAAGGCATATACGGACAAGACTGACAGAGACGGGAGCTGAATAGCCAACAGATGGGCGGACTTCAACGGTGCCCTGAATACGGGGCTAATCAAAGCCAAGACTGTCAGCAAGATTCAACGATAGACAGGCAGCACTTTAGGGAAACGAAGGAAGTTGGGGCTGATACAAACGACGAGCTTGAGTACATACCACTGTAGCCGATATTCCAGTGTATCCCACCAGGAAGTTTCTGTTTGGTAGGCCTGAAACCCTGACGAAGGCAGCCATGGTGGACTGACTTAATCAAGATTGGCCCCAAGCTTTCCGAGGTAACTAAGCGTCTGTATTGGAGAAGGGAGCCCTGGTGGCTAGCACTAGACTTTCTAATGGGGTGGAATGTTGCTCGAGTTGACACGGGATCTTTTGCTCAGTCGACTTTTGTGTTTCTGGAGATGGCAATAAAAGAAAAAAACTGTATGGGTTTTTGAACTCCTCGAGAAGCGCAAGATGTGGGTAATGGCTTCAATAACGATATGCGAATCAAGAAATTATGAGCTTGGGGTTAATTGGGCGCGGGAAGTTTATGACAAACAGGCGGCGGTAGTTGTTTGGTGGTGGTCAGATTAGTTAGTAATCATCGAAGTCGAGCAAATTGACCTTTGGGAATTTTGACAAATCTATGGCGTCGTTGGCGTTGACAGCAAGGTAGTATCTTAGGACGGAAACGAAGTAGGCTAGGCTATGCGTTATGCGTGTGTCTACCCGTATGTCTATTTTGAGAGTTTCGCTTCGTGGGGTCGTTGTTAAGACGGAATCGAGGATAATTCGGTGGCCAAGAATGCTAGCCAAGGAGGGGGGGGGGGGGGGGAAGATTCTCAATAATGGCAGAAAGGCAGTCGCCAATGTCAAGACTACATGCGACACGGGAACAGAAGGGCCTGGACTAGGGCACAGTCATTCGGGGGAGGGGTTTACAGAGGCCTGGACGACAAGGTGACAGCAAAAAAGTACCCAGGTTAAGGGGAAAAAGGCTGGACTAAAAGAAACGAGCGAGGGAGGGAAAAACAGAAGAATTTATAGCAAATGAACCGTGAAACAATCGAAGCGCAAAGTAAAGAGAGATGAAAAGATGGAAAGGGAAGGGCAGGGTGAAAAGAGAAAGAGAAAGAGGGAGGGGGAGAAAATTTTTTGGTCGCGATGAATTGTTGGTGGTTGTTTAAAGAGGAAAAAAAGGAAGGAACCTAAGATGGAGGTCACCTTGAGGTTTTGTGCACAAGGAAGGAAGTAAATCACAAAAACAAGGCAGTTGCTCGCAGCAACCAATAAACCTTGCCAGCGCTGCACCAATACAAAGAGCACCACTATAGAGAGCGTAGTGACGAGATTTTATATGGAAAAAAGACAGGACCTTGCATATTCCGCCCTGGCTTTTAGCTCATGTCGCAGTTGAGCACATGTGCTTGCCATGGTCTATCATCATCATGGAAGAAGCCGAAGCTCATCCCTGTGGAGGGGATTTCCATCTTATTCTAAGAGTGCAAGTGGTATATGTAGGTGATTATTAGGAAGGAAACTTCCACTTTTGCTTCGATTCCTCATCCCCACTCCCCGGTTGTGTGCTCGTTTCTGACTGTAATTCGTTAAAGCACGAAGATCGGTTGATCAGACAATTATTGGGCAATTTGCACCTTCATTGGAAATAGCCCATTTGATGCAACGTTGTCCGTCTGGACATGTGGCATGGCACTTGCTGCCGCTGGGATTCGTAGTCCTACTATATGAGAAGCAGCAGACAAAGGCTGCACAGAGACAGTGAAAGATGGCAGTGATTTTTGGGGACGTGTGGTTAACCAATGTTAAGCTAAGTACGCTAACGTCAACTCTTTCTAGACTTGCAGACGTGGAGACAGGCAGCCATTAACACAGGGCTTTTGGAGAACAAGACAGGGACACAGGGCATAAAAGTTTGGTAAGGGAAATGAAGAATAGAGTCTCAGCTAGAAGACCATCCCGATAATGTAGGGGCTCGCAAAAAGGGTACAGCTCAACACAGCGAGTAACGCATGACTAGAGAATTATAGTATATATATATATATATATATGCTTCTAAAGCGCTCGTTTTTGCGACGAAAGAGCTCTAGGCAAACAATTAAGGAGCAAGGCGAAAAACTAAGCTTGTGTCCTCTCCTCTCCCTTCTTCCACTGAGGCGACTAGAGACAAACTTGGGTTCTTCGCTTGGATAAATTATGCTTCGGCTGACGTCACAAGCATAACCTAGCAGCAGGGGAGGGGCTAGCGGATTAGACACAAAGACAGCGCGCCGCAAGGGTCACTCGACTGCTAGCTGCTAACTGTGTAGTGTACACAATTTGCAGTCTAGGGATATGGACCAGCATTGTAGGCAGTTCAGGCTTGGACTAGGCAGAAACAAAGGCAGATTTTGACGAATAGCGGTCAGTTTGTTGATTCGACACGATATTTTGCCATTCGGGAGTTTGATACAAATTCCCGAAACCCATAGCACCAGGGGACGAGTATGGAAAGCTATTTTCACGAGGCTGAAAGGATGTGCGTGAAAACCCGGATGCTAGATCACGTACCACATAGGCAAGACATTGGCCATGTTTGGTGGCTAAGCTAAAACAGGACAAGAAAACAAGAACAAGCTGAAGGGTGTTGAACGTTGTCGTGCTTCCACTTGCCCTGCTGATGCTACACAAGAACGGATCCTGCAAGCAGCAAGCTTCAGGGTAAACAAACTCTGTGTGGCGAACCCTAGAATCTAACAATGCGATTGATGATTAGATAAGCAGCATGTAGGTGGGGCGATGGCAAATATGGGCATACCTATGAAGGGTTAAGCTATGAGCATGCGAGAGACGCACTGTGTTCAATCTCTGCGATTGGCGTTGTTTGCACATTTCGCAAAGTTTGCGGGCGATACACAACAATATACTAGAGGCATTCGGGCATTATCCTATCTACAATGTCGGTTACACTGCACACCACCCACGGTGATATCAAGATCGAGGTGTTTTGCGAAAGTGTCCCCAAGACAGCCGAAGTAAGTTGCCTCAATATAATACCCTGCGTGAACGTGAACTCTGACCTTGTGAGACTCTCCTCTGCAGAACTTTCTCGCTCTTTGCGCCTCCAATTACTATGACGGCTCACCCTTCCATCGACTGATTCCAGGCTTCATGGCACAGGCTGGGGGGCCTGCGAACCCGACACCCGAGAACCCAAAAGGCGGACGATCGATCTGGGGCGAGCCGTTTGCCGATGAGATCCGAAGTGGGCTGAAACACTCGGGGCGCGGCATTGTATCGATGGCGAATCGCGGGCCGGGTACCAACGCGTCACAGTTTTTCCTATTATTCGACAAGGCACCACATCTTGATGGGTTAAACACAGTGTTTGGAAAGGTGTTAGGAGATGTTGGCCTAGACACTTTGACGAGAATTGAGGCGGTCGAGGTGGACAAAAAGAACCGACCGAAGGAAGTGGTCAAGATTGAACGGGTGACGATTCATGCGAACCCTTTAGCGCACTGAGAACTATATGTGAATAGCATGGCTACGATAGAGGTTCAACAGCACTCTAACTTGATGGGTAGAAGAGACGCAATAGCAACAAGACAAGTATGAAATGCTCTAGGGTCGACTGCAGCATCAATGCCTGTCCCTGCAACATAATGAGTGTGAGGCTCTTGAGATTCGCCTGTTATGCTGCTCCTTGCCAATGGATGTAGTCTAGATTTGGTTCATAGCCAAGCATAGTTAAGCCTTTTATTATGCAAGATTGTGCCGGCGTCCCTGCAAGTGTACCTAAACATCTACCAAGAGCTAGGAGGGGGTAAGGGCTACAGAGCTTTGCTATGCTGCAGATAACAAATGTCAAGGCCAGTGCAGCTGAAGGCTCACAGCAAGCGTTAGCTGGGTCGAAGCTGGCAAGTGCGGTACGTGCAAAGACCCTTCTGCCGTGTTTCCCACGCAGACCATCATGGGCGATGAATGTGGTGGTTGTTCTTTGTTCCCCCGCTGTCTTTCAGAACCATACATAGACATGTACAATTAGACGGACTTAAGCTCGTAAACAGCATATTGGTATAAGCCAAGCTTACATTTGCACTGAGACTTTATGATTCTAGAACTGTTTGTAGTTTCCTGGATTTATATGGGAACAATGGGAAGCTATGGCCAGATTAAGGCATGGTAAGTCTATCTAATGACAGGATAAGACAAATGGAAGGCCAACGCCAGACAGCCCCCCCCCCCCATGAAGATCCAGTACAGCAACCAGTGCAGATGGATGGCCTGTGGTGAAGACAGTAAAAGAAAATAAATGAGGTGAGATGATTACTGTGTACTTTCACCAGCGGCCTTTCCAGCATTGCAGCCTGAACCGGGGCCTATTTTCTTTTTCTCTTCTTTTTGTTGGTTTGTTTTTCTCTATTTGGCTCTACAGATCTCGCCCTCCCTTGAGCATTCCTCATCTTCCATGATTCTTTCGGTAATCGGAAAGGCCTATTTTGTACGGCTGCATATGGCCTGTAGCTGTGGCCCGTGTAGTGTGCATGTTACATTTGCGTCTATGTATGCAATTCTCTAGGGAGAAGAACAACAAGGTCTGAATGTGGGCGAAGGGGGAAGTGAGGGATAATGAAATAGAGCCAGCTTTGCCTGGAATAACCCAAGAACATAAGTCCGCAATGGGCGGCATGCGTTGTTGGGCCGGAAGTGGGGGACATGGGGAGGGGGGGGGGGGTATCTGCACATGAATGTACGAGGTCTAGTAAGATACATTTGATCACGTTTTTTAATGCTGCTAGCTCTTAATGCGGCACAATGAAACAATGAAAAAAGGCCGGCAAGGGCATTGGCCCAAGACGTTTTTTGTGCTAGGACGGCCAGATTTGTCACGGTTCTATCGCAGCAAAGAAGAGGCCAAGGATGAAGTGCTTACAGGGTCCCAGTCCAACGCACACAATTGAAGCGCATATCTTTGTATCAATATGTGTACTTGTGCGTAATTATCTTATAAATGAACACTATATAGTATACACAGTACACACAGTATGACGGTGTGCGCACTATCTATCTACATGTAGGAGGTGAATTTGTGAGAGTTGTGCCGCCTTGCATGGCATGCGACTTGACTGCATAGTGGCGGATTGTCTACAGCATAGATAGCTGGGCTGGAACCATGGTAGGAAGTTCCAGAGTGGGTGGCCTTTCGAATCTTTTGAGCGAGTGCCTGTCTTTCATTCCATTCCCTCTCATTTGAGATGAGATATGACAGCTCATCAACATCACCGGGTCTCATCTGTACGTGGGTCTGTACGTACTTGTCGCCTGTACATACGTACCTCTACGGCATCTTGTATGCACGTGTGTACATGTGTACGTGCATGTCCTGTACGTAGTTTGATGTGTGTAATGTGCGCGTTTCTGTCATATAGTTGCTTGCCTAAGAAAATGAAATATCCCCGTACTGTGTCGCGCAGCTTGTAGAGCGTCGAGCCGAGAACACAGTCCATCTATCCTTCAGTCTTGGGCTCTTATTGTTTCCCCCCGCTCAACCCCTCCACCATGCTCGATACAAAGCGCTAAGCCTAGATAGTAGCATACTAAGCTACAGCTAGGCACGTTTGAGCCTGTGCCCGTATCCGTCTCTTAAGCTAAGCTAATGACTGGGCCGAAGAAATAGAGTATCTAAACCGTCGACTACCCCGTTCTAGCCTTCCCTTCTTCTCCCTTTCTGGCTCGTTGTGTTTTTCATGCTGGTCTTTTCCCGCTGGTCAATCATTCGGGACTCCCTTTTTCAGTGCAGCAGCCCTTCCTTTTCTTTTCCTTTTATCAAGCTCCTTCAGTCCCTCCCAGGTTCCTTAAAGTCGCCGCGACTAAACTGCCCAAAGCAAAGCACGAAGTCGCCACCATTTCCTGATCCTTTATCTTTTCCATTTTAATTTTCGTATCTTCTGTCCGCCTTGTTCTTCTTCTTCTTCTTCTCCCTCCTCGTTTCTCAATTCTTTCTCTTCCAGCAAAAGACAAACTGTCTTATCTTCAGCCCTCATCATGGTCATCATCGATTCTTGGAACCGGACCTCCACAGAGGAGCTTCGTCTGCGTGAAGACCGTGAGAAGATCAAGTATTGGAAACGCTGGGGTCCCTATGTTTCTGAGCGCCAGTGGGCTACAGGTGAGCGCAATTGCGGCTTATTTCATTCCAATTTGACGACCTCGTGGCTAAGATTTATCGATTACAGTGCGTGAGGATTACAGTGCGGATGGTGACGCTTGGAGCTGTAAGTAGCTTGTTTCCCCGCCAATTTCGCAGCACAATACACAAACATAGGGTTAAAGACCCTATATAGGACCGCCGACCTACATGCTCTTTATCTCCATGTCTATCTTCTAACCTCTTTCTTTCATCGTCTAGATTTTACACATGACCATGCCCGCTCACGGACATACCGCTGGGGCGAGGACGGTATTGCCGGTGTCTGCGATAGCCATGGACGACAAAACATTGCCTTCGCATTCTGGAATGGCAAAGAGTAAGCAGAAGCGGAATACTACTAACCTTGGCGTGTGCCTTGACTGGCATCCGTTGTGCGATATCGACCACTAACAAAATGACTCTCTAGCAAGTTTCTAAAGGAAAGACTCTTCGGGTTGTCGAACCCACAGGGAAACCATGGCGAGAGCATCAAAGAAGCACACTTCCATGTAGACAACACACCCGTGAGTTTGGGAGAGCAATGCCATACGCAACGTTATCAAGACTAACATGTCTGCTCTAGACCCATTCGTACATGAAGTTCCTGTACAAGTACCCCCAACAGGAGTTTCCTTATGAGAATCTCATCGCAGAAAATGCTCGCCGCGGTAAACAGGACCCCGAGTACCAACTTCTCGACACAGGAGTATTTGACGACGACCGCTACTGGGATATTGAAATCGAATTTGCCAAGGACACCGACGACCCTGAAGAAATGGTATTTCGGGTGGTCGCCTGGAACCGCGGTCCCGAGTCCGCTGAGCTTCATATCCTACCACACGTGTGGTTCCGTAACACGTGGTCGTGGGGTATTACTGAGGAGAGCAATAAACCCAAACCTAACGCCAGATATTGCAATGAGTTTACTGCTGAAACCACCTGCCCCGATATTGGCCGGCGATACGTCTTGTTCTCTCCCTCTCCCGGCGTCGCGGAAAAGCCCCAGCAGGAGCCCAGTGTGCAAAACTGCGACGAGAAATCCGACAGTGCAACCAACGATGATAACGACGTCCTCCCTAAAATGCTGTTCACCGAAAACGAAACCAATGTCGAACTATTGTACGGCTCCGAGAACAAACAGCCTTATGTTAAGGATGCGTTCCATCGCCACGTTGTCAACGGCGAGGAAGAGGCGGTCAATCCGGCTCAAGAAGGCACCAAGTTTGCCGCCTGGTATCAATTTACAGAGGGTGGTGGTGTGCCGCCAGGACAGTGCGCTAGTAAGTTGCGTTCCTTTTTGATTTTACTCAAATCACTTGCTACATACTAACGACTAATCGGCTCTAGTTGTCCGTTTCCGCCTGAGCAAGAATGGTGTTCTTAGTAAGGACGAAGAACAGGACATCGATGTGCTCATCGACTTACGTCAGGACGAAGCCAACCAATTCTATGATTCCTTAACCCCTACTAGCATGCCTTATGAAATGCGTCAAATCCAACGCAAGGCCTTTTCTGGCATGATGTGGACCAAACAGCACTATCACTTTGTCTGGAAAGAATGGGCCAATGGTGACGCTGCCAACCCACCGCCGCCCGAGAGCCGGAAGAACATTCGCAACCAGAACTGGCGTCACATGCATTGCGACGACATCCTGTCTATGCCGGATTCATGGGAGTACCCGTTCTTTGCTGCCTGGGATAGTGCTTTTCACTGCATCGTTTTGGCTATGATTGACCCAGAGTTTGCTAAGAAGCAGCTCGACCTGTTTACACGTGAATGGTACTGTCACCCTAATGGCCAGATCCCAGCATACGAATGGAATTTTAGCGACGTCAACCCCCCAGTTCATGCATGGGCTACCTTTCGGGTGTTCAAGATTGAACGGAAGATGTACGATCGGCAGGACCTCGACTTCCTCGAACGAGTCTTCCAAAAACTGTTGCTCAACTTCACCTGGTGGGTTAACCGCAAGGATGTTGACGGCAAGAACGTTTTTGAGGGAGGCTTCCTGGGCCTCGATAACATTGGCTTATTCAACCGTTCCGAGCCCCTGCCTACCGGCGGTGTGTTGGAGCAGGCTGATAGCTCAGGCTGGATGGCGTTTTACTGCCTGTCCATGCTCAACATTGCGCTAGAACTGGCAAAGCATCGCACCATCTACGAAGATATCGCCAACAAGTTCTTCGAGCATTTCATCATGATTAGCGATGCCATGACCTTCCGCGCTGGGCAGGTTGAAGAAACTTCGCTGTGGAATGACGAGGACGGCTTCTACTATGATGCTATCTCTTGGGGTGCTCCGTGGGTCAAGCAGCTTCCTGTTCGGTCGCTTGTTGGCTTGATCCCGCTCTATGCCACTCTAACTCTTGAGCCGGAGCTAATCGAAAAGCTCCCGGCTTTTAAGAAGCGTATTGAGTGGTTCACTAAATATCGCTGTGACTTGGCCGAGCGTAACATGGCCAGCATTGCCAAGCGTGGTAGCCAAAACCGCATACTACTGTCAATTGTCAGCAAGGACCGTCTGACCAAAATTCTCAAGCGCATGCTGGACGAAGATGAATTCTTCTCGGATCATGGCATCCGTTCTCTAAGCAAGTTTCACCAAGCTAATCCTGTGACAATGGAAGTCAATGGCCAGACGTTTGGCGTATCCTATGTCCCTGGAGATTCAGATTCTGGTCTCTTTGGAGGTAATAGCAACTGGCGTGGCCCTATCTGGCTCTGTGTCAACTTCCTGCTCATTGAGTCGTTGCAGCGCTTCCACCTGTTCTACGGACCTGAGTTCCGCGTAGACTGCGTTAGCACTAAAAACGGGCGTCAGAACAAAACTGTCGAAAGTATGCACTTGGGCCAGGTGGCTGACGAGCTGCGGCGCAGACTACTCAGTATCTTTTTGCGTGACGAAGATAACCGCCGAAGCACCAATGGAGGCAATAATACCTTGGACTTTGACCCGCACTGGTCTGAGCATATTTGGTTCTACGAATTCTTTGACGGTGATACGGGGCGTGGTCTAGGTGCCTGCCACCAAACAGGCTGGACAGGCTTGGTCGCCCGTATGATCCACGATAGTTGGTAAGATAACAAACGATTCAAGACTTTCCAAGGAGATTGCAAGACTGCTAACACCCATTCTCTATAATAGCCTCAATGAGACATTGCCCATGACACCCAAGACTACCGGCCATGCTATGTCTCACTACTTTGACGATACGATGGATCGCCACTTGTCTAAAAACCAAACTCGGCTTCGGCGATCTTTATCGTCGCGTTCTATTGGCGCCCGAAGTGACTTTGGCAATGAGTCTTCGTCAAACTTAGAAACCAGAGAAGACCAGAATAGCTACATCAGCGTGTCCAAGACCATCAAGAACGCAATCCCCCGCGAACCACCGTCCAACGATGCGGACGAGGATCTCGGTAGCGATGCTCCCTTCAATAATACTGTTAGCGGGAATGGCGCCTATGTTGACAAATCTACTGACGCCTATGCTGGCAACTCCGCTGACATACATGCCAGCGAAGCTACTGCCAATAGTAACGATTCTGTTCTCGCAACAAACGAAGTGGTTGTTGGAGGGGATAGTTCTCTCTTTGCTGGCGCTGGAATTTCCACGAACGGAAGTTTCACTATCACTGATAGGGATGGGCTTAACCGGCAGACCGCCGGCCTTAGCATCAACACGACCAAAAAAGCCGGCATGTTCGAGGTGGGCCCTGAGGACTGAGACTGGAGGGGGGGGGGGGGGGTCTATGACGATAGACATCATTGGAGTTTAGCTACACTAGGACGGATATTTCTCGTTCCTTTGTCTTCTGCAAGCATTGCTTGATTTTCTTTTACATTTCTTAAGCCGGACTGGGCTATCTTCTTAGAGAAACCTAGAACATCTTTTAGCTATGCCAAAAATTCAACTTCATTTTTTGCTATGCTTCTGCGCGAAAGCTTCAAGTATACTGGGAAAAGCTCGTTTATCTGCATAGGCAAAGAGTAAATGACAAACAAAAAGTTGATACACCATTGCAAAAAGTCCAGCATCATCTACCAGTATGTATGTGTATGTGTGCGGTGGTCAGGGTGGGACGAAGCAATAGTAGTAACAGTAGTGTGGAAGGTTACGGGTAGTAGAGTTAAGTTAACACAACCATGTAAATACAACAAGTTTTATGCCTGCTTCTTCAATTCTCAAGTTACAGAGACTCAGTGAGGAGCTTGTTCATCTTGGCAACCTTGGCCGATACACTCAGATCAATGGTCTTGTCACCAATCTCGACGATCAGACCACCCAGGATGTCGGGGTTAACCTGCGCATAGGTTTGTTAGCACAGGCACAAGATTTTGGAGATAAAACAGATGCTCGCTAATATGCAGCTTGGGACATATTATAAGAATTAGCGCCCCTATGAACACGTACCTCGTTCTTGACCTTCAGGGTCTGGCCCTTGCTAACGTATGCTGACTTGGTAACAGCAGATTCCAGACGGTTCAGCAGCTTGTTCTCCAGAGGCTGGGCCGACGTAACAGTCATTTCAACCTCGCCACGGGCGGCAGCCATAAGGATAGAGAACTTGGAGAGAGCGCCCTCGAGCAGGTTCAGGCGGTTGTTCTCGGCCAGCGCATCCAGGAAGTTCTTGGTTGTAACGTCCGAGGTGCCAGCAGCCTTAAGAAGCTCGGTAATTATGGAGGACTTGTCAGAGTCGCTCAGGGTGGGTGCAGACAGAACGGTGCCCAGCTTGCTGTCCTTGGCAAACAGAGAATCCAGAGAGGCAACGGCCTTGGCGGTGGCATCGAGAGACGAAGTCTTGACGGCAGCGGTGTACTAGAAATGATGAGAGAGAATATAGAGTTAGTGTCTGGGATTCGCAATTTCTTAGTAGATTGATATGCTGCGGTATGGCTAACGAGCCGGGTGGCAGCTAAAAAATGAGTTTTGTGCATGCTATGTTTTCTTCCTTGGTTGATTGAGATGTTCAGAACTCAAAACGGCCTGCCGGTAGTCATGTTTGGCTAGGTGATTCTTTTCCCTCTTTTTGTATTGTGAAGATAGTGCAAACTTCAACTCCTGCTGTTCATGAGAAGACCGCGGCAGGTGCAATTGAGTGTCGACTATCAAATTGAACTGTCTGTAGCAGAATTGAGATTGCTATCGCGCCGAAACTTTTTGCACCTTATTTGACACCATCGACCAAGCTCAAAGTCATTACCTCGCTTCTCCCATTGGGAGGAGCGCTAAACCAGCCTCAAAACCAACCATCACCACTTATATGAAGGGAAAAAAAAGGAAATACGTACCAGAGCAGAGGCATATGTGCCATCGAGGCCGAACACAGCAACGGGGGGCTTGGAATCGGCTACAGCAGCGGCGGCATAGGTGCGAACCTGAGTCCGGGCGGGGGCAGCCACACGGGCAACACGGAGGGCCTGTCTCGACAGCATCTTGACTGAAAACTCGGAGAGAGAGAGAGAGAGAAAGAAAGGCGAGGAGCAGGGAGAGGAAGAAGATTGAAGTAAGTTGGTGCTCTTCGTCGTCGTCTCGTGAGAGGGTGGCAGAGAGATCCTTGAGACCGGAATCACTTTAGGAAGTCTTCGGAATTTTGAGTGGATACCTTGCTGGTAAGGCATCCATTCAAAGGCAAAATCGACAAGGCTGTGGCTGACATAATACAGGCTGAGTTGCCTTGCGTCGCCACAGCGTCACTGGTTCGATTCCCATGTGTGGTTTCACTTCAATGTCCCGCATTCCATTCCATGATAATTCTATTTATGTACCATCTCCTAAGCTATCAATCGTGAAGTAGTCGGCTTTTGAAATACAAAGCAACAGTCAGCCAAGACCAAAAGAGACAAGAAAAAAAAAGGAAGATTCAATGGCCCATTCGAAAGAAACCCCGTTGAACGCCTATGCCTGTGCATCCCACCCAATTACCAAACTCATGCATGTCCTTCTCACCACTTCATGAAGATAGCTTGATGACTTCAGCTTCTGCATGAATCTAATTTTCAGTCGTTCTCGGCCATCTTCAGTCACTGCGCAGCATGCTCTCGACCAAATCGCCCAGTGGACCCCAGTAATCACGTCCGCTGGCCAGGTGATGCTCATCGATGAAGAGCACATACTGCTTAAAGCTTGTGTTGAGATGCGGCTCTAGACCTAGCTCACGGATCACAGGGTAATGGTGGCAATAGATGTGTGCATAAACACGGTACATGCGCTTGAATATCTGGCGCACAAGAGATGGAAACGACTTGGGAAAAGGAACACCTGTGTTATATTGAGTTAGCTACAAATGGTGTCACAAAGCGGAGTGAAATAGAATCATACCAATACGACTGGGCAGGATTTGTTCGTTATCAATGTTGCTCTGAACCCACCCCATCATTTGCTCGATGTACGCGGGGGCTGACATCTTGGTAGGGCGCTTGTAGTTTTCATTGTCTTGCCAAAGATACTCGAACTCGTCCGTAGCTTTCATTTCGGGGCAGGACTGGGGGGAGCAGAACTCGGTAATGGCACCGTACAGTAGATTGATTTGGTTGTAAAAGTCAACCACTTGTTGGAGTGTTAGCTTTGTTAGGAAGCGACTGAGAACCTGAGTGCACTCACTATTTACAGCCAGCCATTCATTTTCATCTTCGCCCTCGGGAAGTTTTACAATCTTGCGAAGACTACCGCCACCCAAGGTTGCTTCAGCATACTGGCGCAGCTGATGACTGGTGCCGCCGCCCTTTCCAGCACGGGGCCGAAATTGCTGGCGGGTACGTTGGTTACTACAGCTGGATGTGAGTTGAGAGGGCCATCAATTGAGATACAAATAGTTGCTTGTACGGCCTCTTTACAGTCGGTGTAGTGGTCGTTGTGAGTCCACGGATCTTGCAACAAGTCCACACCCGTGGCGAGAGCTGAAAGAAGCGCAATAGAGGGGCACTGACACTGTAGTGAGAAAGGAAGCCATTATGTAAGTCCGAGTCGGTGGGCGGGTGAGTAGCAGGTTAAATGATGATGTGATTTGGACGAATATACAGCACAAAACTAAAGAGCGGGCGTTAGATTACATATTAGACTTGGCAATGACGCGCTTAGAATTGGGCGTGGTACGACACCACTGGTCGGTGCTGTCGTCAAAGCCAGCGCATGATGGGCAATCAAAGATAAGACAGCGGTGAGGGGCATGGCAACACGAAGACATACCAAGGTATCAATGAGGAGGGATAATAAGGACTGGAAAGAAGACTGGGCGACAGGACAAATCAGAGCACAAGGGAATAAATAGAGCAAGGTAGGCTGCAAAAGCTCAGATATTACTGCCAAACAAACCACTGAGAGTTGTATAGATGCATGCCAGTGTGTATTTGTGTATTATGTATTATGTATTTTGTATTATGTAACTACGTACTCTGTGGATTTCATGAGAAGGCGGAGAGCGCCTAAGGCTGGGGCATGTTTAGCAACTGCCAGATTTGGAGCTATTGCTGTAGTTTTTGGGGGGGCTTGGGGTTTGGGGTTGGGGATGAAGGGTTTTGTGGGGCTGAGTGTTTGAAAGGGCTGAATGACCAGCCAGAAAAAGCAGTGGGGTGGGGTAACTTAGTCAGCGGCCTAAGTTGCGGCTCAGTAGTCAGTATCAGTTGTTGGCCGTGCACTTTGATGTACCATTTAGTTGCAGGACGGTACATAGCATAGGCCACCCTTACTCACTGTCCACCGCCCACTGGCCAACGGGCTAACACAGGCTTTGCTCTGCCGACCTAGGGTCGGAAAAACCCGCCTGGAAGAGGGAGGGTTGACCATGGCCTGACATATTTTGGCGGACGAATTATGGTGCAAGCCTACGGGAGAGAGGAGACGGCAGAAGAAGAAGCGAGGAAGAAGGCAGAGCGTGGTATCAGCAGCAGCACGGTAGCACAAAAAGCCGAGTAAAAGATGGCAATACTAAAGATAAAGAAAAAAACGCCATAGAACCGAAGGATGAAAGGAGAACAGACGGCAAGAAGGCAATTGCCAAACATGCATTTGCCTAGGTAGGTACCTTTGCAGTTTGTATGTGGCCGTGTAGATAGTCCCAGTAATAGGAAGGCACAGAAGGCCCGGCTAGAAGATTGAGCCCGAGAGGTTCCAGTTAATAAAATCAGGCAGTTGCTTTCAGTACTCACTTGCCAAAGTTGCTTCCTTCCTAGTTTTCTGGTCGGTTGGTGGTTATTCCGTACATCCACTTTCTTCTCTCTTCCTCCCGAATTTTGTCGCCCTTTTTCCTTCCTTCTTTTTTTCTTCTCTTTTTTTTTTTCTTTTTTCTTTTTTTTTTTTTATCTCTTCGCGCGAATCGGATTTACACGTTGTGATCTTTTTCTCTCACCAGTTCATTTTTTTTTTTTTCATTGTTGGTTGCACTTTTTTTTTGCTTTTCAAAATGTTCTCTAGCCGTGTCGCATCCGCCCTTAGAACTTCGCAGGTACGAAAGGAAAATTCAGCAACTGCCGCCGCAGTCTAATCTCGGTGACGCCTCTATTGAGAATAGCCGCTTCGCCGGCTAAAGAGAAAGGAACCGTCTCGGACACATCGTGAAGCTGAGCGAGTCTCGGCTTTATGTATATGGCTCTCGGAGTAGCTTTTGCTAACAATTTGCCTGCTGGTACTGTAGTTCGCCGCTCGCTCGGCTATCAGACTTCCCGGTGCTTCTCAGCAGCGCCGCGCCCTGTCTATCCACGAGTATCTCTCGGCCGACCTCCTTCGCCAGGTATGATAAGCCACCCCCACCGCCTAATATAGTCATCCAGGCTTCAATTGCTCGCAATTGGCTCCACATCTATCTTTCGAACTCCCGAGCAGTGTTCCTGCAACGAAGCTGAGAACCCTAATAACTGACCCGCGTCTCTTGTTACCCGCTACTAGTATGGAATCTCGGTCCCCAAGGGCTCCGTTGCCAAGAATGCCGCCGAGGCTAAGGCTGTTGCCCAGGATATCGGCGGCGGCGATCTCGTCATCAAGGCCCAGGTCCTGGCCGGTGGCCGTGGTAAGGGTACCTTTGACAACGGCCTGAAGGGTGGTGTCCGCATCATCTACTCTCCTACCGAGGCTGAGATGTTTGCTGGCCAAATGATCGGCCACAAGCTGGTCACTAAGCAGACCGGTGCCCAGGGTCGTCTGTGCAACGCTGTCTACATCTGCGAGCGCAAGTTTGCCCGTCGTGAGTTCTACCTGGCCATCCTCATGGACCGTGCCACCCAGAAGCCCGTTATTGTCTCTTCGTCGCAGGGTGGTATGGACATCGAGACTGTTGCCAAGGAGACCCCTGAGGCCATTAACACCAACTTCATCGACATCAATGTTGGTGTTACCGACGAGATTGCCCGTGATATTGCCACCAAGCTGGGATTCTCTACTCAGTGCGTTGAGCAGGCCAAGGATACCATTCAGAAGCTGTACAAGATCTTCCTCGAAAAGGACTCCACTCAAATTGAGATCAACCCTCTCTCCGAGACCTCGGACCACGAAGTTATGTGCATGGATGCCAAGTTTGGCTTTGATGACAATGCCGACTTCCGCCAGAAGGAGGTCTTTGAGTGGCGGGACACCACTCAGGAGGACCCCGATGAGGTCCGTGCCGCTGCTTCCGGCCTGAACTTCATCAAGCTTGACGGCGACATTGGCTGCCTCGTCAACGGTGCTGGTCTGGCCATGGCCACCATGGATATCATCAAGCTGAACGGCGGCTCGCCTGCCAACTTCCTGGATGTTGGCGGTGGTGCCACCCCCGCTGCCATCAAGGAGGCCTTTGAGCTCATCACCAGCGACCCCAAGGTCACCGCCATCTTCGTCAACATCTTTGGTGGTATCGTCCGCTGCGATGCCATTGCCAACGGCCTGATTCAGACTGTCCAGGAGCTGGACCTGAAGATCCCCATCATTGCTCGCCTAAACGGTACCAACATGGAGGCTGCCCGCAAGCTGATCAACGATTCCGGCCTCAAGATCTTCTCCATCGACGATCTCCAGAACGCAGCCGAGAAGGCCGTGCAGCTTTCCAAGGTTGTCAAGATGGGTAAGTAAATTATGTAGCAGCTAATTGCTGTACAGTTGTCCTATCCGGGTATGGTTCTAGCTGCTAACTCTCGTAATTCTTCTAGCTCGTGAGATCGATGTCGGTGTTGAGTTCACCTTGGGCATCTAAAACAACCAACTACATGAAAAGCTGCAACGACCTGCACTTCTTGTGTCGGCTTCAAGACATGTGGAAAGCGCTGAACTGTAATTCTCTTTGTTCTCTCACCATCCCTTTCGTTGCTTGTATTACAACTTCTCTTGGACCTTTTATTCTCTGTCAACAAACTTTCCCTTCCATCTCTTTGATTCCCGTTGACCACCCTCTCCTGTTCTTGCTTTCCCACCCACCGTGCCATGTCTTGAGCTAAGACTCTTCTACATACTATCTCCTCACTCTTCTTGGCAGCTTAAAGACTTCAACTGGTTCCGCTTTTACTTGGTCTGGTCCGAAACGTATTATGCATGCTTATATCTAACTTTAACTTGGCTCTAGTATGTATGATTATGTTCAATGTTAATTCTATGTTAGTTCTATTCTTGCATGCCACGCACGTCTTCACTGCTGCTCACCAACCGACCAAAAGCGCTCTTCAAACACACGCACATAGCTAAAACCCCAGTCCTTGAACACCTCTGTCCTAGTCGGAGCTGTCCCAGCTATTATCGGCGGAGAGACATCCAGCCACTTGAGTACGGCTGCCACCGTAGCCCAGACTCCCACCGCAAGTAGAAAGTCCTGCATCTGGTGCTGGTCAAGCCACTGGTAAATGGTTTCCATAGCCTCGCGAGCATCGTCCCGCCGATCAGCCCGCATGAACATTGCGGCACGCTTGACAGTGGGGAAAACATCCTGGCAACTTAATTCAGGAGTGGAGACGGTGCAGTTGAGGGAGTTTGCAGTAGTGGCAGCGCGTAGCGTCCGGGTAGGTGTCCGGAAGTTGTAACGGCGCTTATACGACGGATTGAAGCGCGAGCCGTATAACGTGGTGTCGGAGTCATTTGGAAAGTGAGCGAGTGTAGGCCTAGTCGAGGTGTGTTGGCCCGGGCTAGAACTATATCCTGCACGGAGCTGAGACAGGGGCTTGGGTTGGGGAGGTGATGACACTGTAGAGCCATTAGGTCGGGTATTCAAGTGAGTATCCGCCGTCGCCTCCTGAAGCTCTCTGGGAATGGAATATGACAATGGGGCAGATTTCGGCACTTGCATGTCGATCCCTACAGGGTCAAGGTCAGGATACACAGGCCGCATAGAATTGTCTTGTGGAAGGCATATGTCCCTTGCTGCATTAGCCTCCGTGTTTTTAGTCTGGGAAGCTTTTTTTTGTTTCTTCCGACGCTCCAGACGCCCGGATTGTCTCCTGTTTTGTCTTCTGCATTGTCTTGAGTATGCAGGAGGTGGACACGCTTGCTTTGGGCCCCTCCAAAATTTCGACAGCATTTTGCGTACGTCTCCCAAGAATGTGCGCGGAGCTTGCTCTTCCTGCTGCCGCAAAAGCTCCTCCCTGGTGTATACCGGGCTCCATGCATTTCTGACTGGGCTCCCCAAAGCATGCAGTGCGACACCCATTGAAGATACCAGCATACTGGGCGACCATGCGGAAGTTGGGGTATTTATTTCTGGATGGCCAGGCATAGAACAAGCTAGTCCAGCGCCATACCAAGTCTCAGGCGGAATATGCAACTGAAGCATCTCACGAGTGACTCTGCGCCGACGAGGCTCGGAAAACGGATTGATAAGTGACCGTTGCATAGACGCCTGACGGACCAAGTTCCAGTCAATAGGGGTGTCATAAAGGCGAGGTGGAAGACTCTCCGTCAGCCATGGGTCAGGCGGCACCTGGCCGCGAGGCGACGCCCACAGCGGACTCAAAGTGGTGGGGTCTCGCTTATATGGGTTATAAGGTAGCTTTGGTGGGCGGAGGCGGGGAGGCGCATCTGGCGAAGGGGCTACCAAGTGAGCAGGCGGAAGATCGGTCACCATTTTAAGGGCTGGATACGGCTTGAGACGGGAGTTGCGGTCTTGGGCACTGGGATGCTTGCGTGGCAAGTTGCCTGCACCTTTGGCCTGACTTTCTAAGCTGCCTCCATCGATATACTCAGGAACATTGGAACAGGGCTGGATGTAGGCTAGCTTAGAGCGAGAGCCCCAGACGCCGTGGGATTGCGAGCCGATACGACATCCCATATGGCTATTTGACGGGTGTACAGGCTGTATCAACCTCTCAGCAGAAGCTAGATTTACTTGGGCGGCAGAGGCCATTGAAACAAGTCGATAATTTCAACAACTTGGAAGCTCCGCGAAAGGATGAGTATTTGATTGGCAGAAAGGAGATGAATAAAGAGTAATGATACTAGTCAAGAACTGCAGCCCATAGGAAGCGAGAGAATATCAGGCCCGACAAGCTCTCTCGTGAGGCATACAGTTCCTTGATATATCACCAGTGCATAATTCAAGTCCTTGAATGTTGATTTGGGGCTTCCTCGCACTATCCTCTCAAAATTCAAGAAGATTCTAGGCTGTAAAAAGCTTCTTTGGTATTCTTACCATGTGCGTCTTTTGTCTCTTTGACTCCAAGTCATGCAGATTCTATCGGTTTCCTTGTCCTTAGACACCAACACTCGCCTTTCTTTGTCTAGCAGCGTTGATTGTAGTGTCTTTCTTTGCCTCACCCCGGCGTTAGCTTTCTACAATTTGTGAAAGCAGATCGAAAAGGGATGTATTATATTTAGAAGCAAACAAACGAGAGACAAAGATCACCATGGTTTGTGGTACAAAGATTTGCAATCTTAATCTTGCCATCCACTAACAGATGTTTCGCAGTACCTTCAAGTGGTTGGAGTCGACTTACCCTTTCATGGGAAACAAGTATACTGAACGATTTGTGACATGCCACCCAGTCTAATATGTATTCAGATATTTTTAGAAAAAAACAAAGAAAAGAAACTACAATCAACCTTTACCCACAAGCAAGTATCGCATTTTATGAACGAGCGCTAGCCAGCTCCTCAGCCACCTGCTTCCGCACAATGTCGCGGACAACAGTCCAGCTGTTTTCTACGTCCGTGACTCTCTTCTCGCGAGTCTCCAGGCCAATAAACTCCTGGGGAAGTACCTTGGTAGCAAAATCAAAGTTTGCAGTGTTCTTAAGGGCATCTTCGACAGCGCCGGCGAACTTGGCGGGGTGAGCAGTTGACAGCGAGATGTGGGGAACGTCTTTGGCCTTAGCCAGCGAGTGCTCAGCCACAGTTACACCGACGGCTGTGTGAGGGTCCAAGACGTAGCCAACGGCATCGTACATGCTCTTAATGGTGGCAGAGGTCTGGGCATCGTTGACGCGCTCAGAGCTAAAATCACGGCGGGCAAATCCGAGCAGGTCATCGTACACAGGACCAAAGCCACCCTTGGTCTTCAAGTCGGAGAGCCACTTGGAAACCTCTTGACCGGCCTGTTTGCGGTTCCATTCCTCGTCCATGCCAGCAGCAGCAGCATACTCGTAGGCAAGGAAGTACATCAGACGTTCAAAGTTAGAGGAAACCAAAATGTCCATGGCGGGCGAGAGGGTCTCCTTAACTCCGCTGGCGTCCTGCTTTGTCTCGGCGGAAGCGGCAGAAGGGCTCGAGTCCTGCTTCTCGTAGCGACCAGTCTTCCAGAAGCGGTCTAGAATATCGTTTTCGTTGGTGGCAATGACCAGCTTGTCGACAGGCAAGCCCATGCGGAAAGCAAAGTAGCCGGCAAGAATATCACCAAAGTTGCCAGTGGGCACGACGTAGCGCACCTTATCGCCGAGCTTAAAGGTATCCGACTGCTTGGCAAGAGCAAAGTAGGAGTGGAAGTAGTATACGATCTGGGCAAGAATGCGAGCCCAGTTGATGGAGTTGACGGCACCCAGGTTTAGGGTAGCGTTGATCTCAGGGTCATTGAACAAGGCCTTGACGGTGTCCTGGCAGTCATCAAAAGTGCCAGCCACAGCCAGGTTATGCACGTTGGCATCTAGAACAGTGGTCATCTGGGCTTCCTGAATGGGACTGACTCGGCCCTTGGGATGGAGAATAAAGACAGAAACGTCCTTCTTACCGCGCAAGCCGTAGATGGCAGCTGAGCCAGTATCACCACTGGTGGCGCCAACAACAGTCAAGTGGTGGCGATCTGCGCAAATCAGAGCGGTTGATCAGTGGTTAGTATAGAGAGTTGGATATCAGAGGGCAGACTAAGAACCACGATACGTACCGGTGCCAGTCTTGCCCTCGTTCCTCCGCACTAGGAAGTACTCAAAAAGATTTCCTAGGAACTGGAGGGCAACGTCCTTGAAGGCAAATGTGGGCCCATGGAACAGCTCCAGGAGGTGTAGGTTGCCCTTCAAGTGAACCAGAGGGGTGGTGTCAGGGTGGCGGAAAGTATTGTATGAGCGATTGATGATGCCCTTCAGATCCGCGGCAGGGATTTCAGACGATGAAATATAGAGCGACAGGATCTCGTAGGCCAGGTCGGAGAAAGAAAGGTCCTTCCAAGACTCCCAGTTGCTGGCAGTGGGGATAGACTCGGGGATGTACAGACCACCGTCAGTGGCCAGACCCTTGAGGACGACTTCCTCGAAAGACAGCTATACATGAGCGTATATAGAATAGTTAGCGGAGCCATACTAGCATGTAGCAGAAGACAATGAACCGAGAGCCGACCACGTACGTCAGTGTCCTCGCCGCGAGTGCTAAGATAGCGCTGCGAGCGTGTGTGAGTTGAGCCGTTAGCTGCCATTATCAGACAAGAAGGACCGGAAGATGCTGAAAAGATGAGAACGAAGGTAACGAGGCGGATAGAGAGATTCGTTTAAAGGGGAGAAGATCGTCAGTTTGTAGAAAAATAAAAAAAATAAAAAATAAAAAGCCAAAAGGGAATAATGATAATAAATAGCAAGCACTAATCCCTTCCGAGATTCGGCCCTCCAACGCTGGCAGTGTCGCTGGACTAATTCTAAACAGGCCTCAAATAGGCGCTCATCACCCCCAATTATGGTGTGACCCAGCTATGCAGCTGGCATAGAAGCCTGTCAATTCGCAAAGACCCCTCTATAAGCCCTGTAAAAACAGGGGATTCCCCCCCTCCCCCCACCCCGCACCCTATCAATATCCTCCCCACTTTAATAAGGAGAAAAAAAAAAAAAAAAAAACATGTGAACGTAATTTATTCCAACAGAGATGACCAAATAAAGAGTCATACGAGTAAGCTATGACCTGACTTTTTGATGATCGGGACTTCCCCGTTGAAAGGTTGTCGTCTAGCTGGAGACTAACAAGTCCGATCGTTTTGACTTCTCAGCTTCTAGTGCTACTAGGTCTCATGTTTTGCGCACAATCTTGAGCAGCGGCGCGATACGGCTTCTCCGGCTCAGCCCCACGCGATACATCGGCTTCGAGGCCGACAAAGATACTACTGGCTTGGCCTGGCTGGCTGCTGCATTAGGTGTGTCTACCATGGGCGTAGCCTGTCTATCGTTAGGTATTGGGGTAGAGGCTGTTGGCTTTGTCGTGGATGTTGGCATTATTGATTCTGAGCGGCCTCGCACCGGGGTAGATTCGGCGGATTCTTGCGGGACGGGTTCAGGCGGTGATATTTCTATATTCCCCTTCGGCGCAACTAGTCCCAAGGTTTCTGACTTAGGCGGGGCAATCTCAACGCTCGGTAGAGGGTCCGGAGTAGCAGACTTCTTTGATTTGGCAGTGCCCTTTTTCGGATTGGTCTTTTTGGTGGCGGGCTTTTTGGCGGTGGGTTTTCTAGTTTTACCCTTCGCTGTCTTTGCTGGTGATTCAAGTGGCAGTTCTGGCTTCAACTCCGGATCTAGCTCTGGTTTCCGTGTCGGCACTGGTGCAGATGTTGGCCTAAAGCCATCATCATCTGATTCATCATCAGATATCGCAATGACATCTGTCAACTTGCGTATCTGTCTCTGTGGTTCTTCTGCTGCGGCTGCTGTGACGGCTCCATGTTTCTTGTCAAGAAATCCCTTGGGCGTAGCCTTTTGCTTTCCAATGGGAGCCTTATTTTTTGAGGGCTTTTCTTTTTTCTTAGTGATTAATTGCTCAGCTTGTATTTTCTCTGCAACTTTGCTTAGCTGCTGTTCTCCCAATGCCAATGAAAATGATGTATACTGCGAGAACGGTTGGGTATCAGGAATCTCCGCCTCCTTTGCAGCTTTTGCCTCAACCGTGTTTGAGGCAAGTCGCGCTAGCGGGAAATCACACTCATCTTCGTCCTCAGAGTCTGCAATCTGATCATGCACAGACCGGCCAGACCGTGGTGGCTCTTCCAACTGCTGCTCTATCCCCCCCAGTTGTTCTGCTATGATGGACGACTCGGCCTGAGCTCCATCAGGTTCTATTTCCGCATTCAGGGTCAAGGCCGCCTGTGCGCTACAAGAGACTTCCATAACGGCCATCGGAGCAGCAGCAAATTGCCATTTACTTGCGTCATTGTTTTGTGCCAATTGTAACCTTTGCATAGACGACCCTAAGGGCGGAGGCCCAACGTAGGGCTGCGCAAGTTCGTCTACTTCTTCAGTACAAGGCGCAATTCGGCGTTGTTTCTTGGCAGAGACGGGGGGTGGTGAGGAGTCAAACGCATGCAGGTCTATATCGCCATGTTGTGTCGGAGATTTGTCTTTGCAGCCGTTTGTCGAGTAGCCTGATGCCACGGCCTGAGCTTCAGTAACGAGCATGATGTCTGGGGAAGAATCCCGCCATCGTTCTAGTTTCCGTTTCTTGGTCAACGGTGTAGAAGCTGCAAGCTCTGGCAGACTCTTAGGCTTTTCTGGTGTGTATTTTTGGGTAGGCGGTATCTCGCTCGGCATATGACTTTTTCCGAGACCCTGACCTGTACAACCCTCCTCTGTCGTCATTCGATGCAACGATGACACCACTAATGCATTTTCCATGGGGGGGCTGTGTCGCGACGATGCAAAATCCAATGGCGTTGAAAACTTCACTGTTGGTGCATAGCTTGATGGAACTGCATTCAAATGTATGCCTAAAGTCCTCTGGTTCAGATTCGCAGATAGATCGCCGGGATCATCGAAACTGATGTCCGCATCGCTGCCGGTTTTCAATGATGGCGCGATTGATACTTCTCGATATTGATCTCGCTGGGAAGCGGTGAGGTCCGAGGGTGCTACGTATATTTGGCAGGAACGAGGTGTATGTGACGCGGTTGATGGAATATTTGGTTGGAGGACACTAATATCAGGTACAGCCCCCAGATTGCTATTTTCCGACCCGGCACTACTTGTTGACAGCTCACCTGCCATACTATTGACAGTGCGTCTTGGATTCTTTATTCTGAGATGTGAGTGAACATTCTCTGACGCACCAAGGGACTCTTCCGGGGAGTCCGGGTTGTGTCTCCTTTTTTGGATTGAGGTTGTCATTCTTGGCGGTTTTTTCATCTTCTCCCCAGGACTCATCCATTCATCGGTATCAGGAACTGCCCAGGGATCCATCGTGGCTTTTGACGTGCCAGTCTTTGACAGGACAGTTGATTTGCTAGACGTTGATATAGAAATATTCTGCGGCTTTTGAGCGTCGGGGCCATCCACAGTGCTATTCAGACGCTGTTGCTTTGGCACAGAGCAAGACTGCAGCGAGGACGACAAATTGTTCAACGCGGCAGCACGTTTAACAACACTGGTTAAGCCTTGCGGCAAAACGGTCAAATCGGATATGCAATGAACGTGGTGTTTCTGTGAGCCCGGATCAACAGCTACCATGGCAGTCGTAGATGCTCTGGGTGCAGATGGTAAAGACGAGTCTTGGCCAAGAGCGGCGCGTTGTTCGCGGCTATATAACGCGGCGAAAAAAGCCGGGTCGGTCGAATTGCTCCTTGTAGATGCTGACCGTGTCGCGTCCTGACTTAGAGTGGAAACGCCAGCAGCGGAGACAGGAGTATCCTGAATGCTTCGACTATTTAACCCTGAAATTGGACCCTGGCCGGCCACATGTGTGAACATGGGAGCTGCTGGTGTTGCTGGAGGTGGCCCAGAGCGAGTGCTCAGTGCCTCATGGTTAAGCTCATCTTCTTCGTCATCGGAATCCGCGATTATTCGGGTCATGGATATGGAGAAAAAGGAGCAAACAAAAAGAAATCATGTATTTAAATGCTCGCAAACAAAATCGTGTAGATAATTAAAGGCTATTGTGTGCTTGGTGGTTGTTATCCATGCAATATACTAAGTTCTTGTGTTCCTGCATAATGCGTTGTAACAAGACGCGAAATCACGTGACCCTGTTTTTAAACCACCCACAACTTCATTTCTGCAACAAGATCATATCTAAACTCTCCTAACTTGTTAGTATCACAGGCCTGCAACACATTGCCCTCTACTCCACCTCCTCAATCCGTGGCCTGCCTCCCAAAGTGGTGTTTTTGCTAGTTTGGAGCGCCATCTCAATCGGGTTTCCTGCAATGCCAGCCAGGCCACCAAAATCATTCTCCTCCTCATCCTTAGTCTCGGGCAGTAAACTGATCATTTGCCAACTCTCCAAGCTTTCAATAGCATGGCGCGCATGTTCTCTAACCAGCCCATCATTATCTGAACCCTCAACATACTTTAGAGCCCTCATAATATCGTCTCGGCTCTGCTCCGTCAGGCCAAAACCCAGTGACCTAGTGCGCCGTTGCTTCTTGGCAGTATCCAGAGCTTTAATAAAGGCCACGACTACAACAATGGAAGCTCTACGTAGGATTGCCTTTTCAGGCTCTGGCTCATATGCTAGCACGCTGATGCACAGATCAATCGCCATTTCCACAATCGTCGGCCCAATGCCCGCCAGGTTTGTATCCATGGCTGCAGCAAAAAGTGACAGTGCTGATGCCCGGATTCGCACATCTTCACTGCCACGCTTGCTTTCCCAGCCGCATACAATCTGGGTCAATATTTCGTTGTTTATGCGCTCAGTTTCGGGAATTTCGTCACTCATATCCAACACTTCACCACCCCATGCATCAGCAGCTTCCTTGTTCTTCATCGCACGTTTGCGCTCTTCACGAGCCTGACGTTGCTCCGTCTTGCGGCGTACGCCGCGTCGACTAGCAATTGAAAGAAGGGTCTCGCTAACTTCGGTTGCCGTAGGGCCAGTAAACATCTCGCCTAGCCGCTGGATAACTTGGAGGAGAGCTTCTCCAAAGCGTAGTCGAGTATCTGTGCTAGCCATCTCCTTAGGGTCTAAGTAATGATCCAAGATTTCGCGGCAAACAGTTTTGGGGTGTTTCTCCGATAGCAGGGCCAGCATCTTGATTGCCCGTAGGTTCAGAAAATCCTCGTTGTCGGATATAATACTTGACAAAAGCACCAGTACAGCTGGAACATCAATTATTGGACTGGCTTTGAGTATCAGCTTCGAAATCATGTTGAGCCCTTCGGATTTGACAGGTGGTGGTGATTCTCCATCAGTTATATATGACATAGCCAGGCTGTAGGTTTTGCGGTCTTCTATTTGCTCATTTGTAGCGGGTTTCGGTTCTTCTTCACCGTCAAGTTCGTCTCGATACTGCAAAAGAAGTAAAAGGTTCCGGGCCGTCTGTGCTGTCGACTCTGTAGACGTGCTTGACTGGCTGGAAAAACGGGTAAGAGCCTCCCTCAAGGAGGACATGGTCTCGTCTGTCAATGAGCTAGACTGGAAAGTAGGCGCCGTTATTATTTGATTAAGAAGGCTCAGTACAATAGATATAACTTCATCGCCTTGGGACTGTATCTTGTCAGCAGCCAATACCTGTTCGACAACATCAAGCACTTGGCTAGTCTTGCTAACAAGTCTTCCAGAAGACTTGTCCATAAGTCCCTGGATCACCAAGACCTCTAATAGCCCTCTCATTAAAGTGTCGGGATTCTGCCCGTGATCGTTCCGCTCCTCGATAAGCGTGATTTTTGGCGTTCGGGTCTCGGGCACATTCTTGGAGTTGAGCCACTTTCTGAACAGGCCCAAAAAGATATCAGACACTTCATCATCTGTGCAAGTTTCCATAACCAAGGAGCTCAAAAAGCCAGCTTTGAATTCAGCTACACTCCAGTCCCTGTTCAACACGTCCAGCACTTGGGTCGGATGAGCTTCGGTCTTGCACGACAATATCGAAACAGAGGTTGGGCTGATCTTAAACTCCCATGGGGAAGAACAGTGCGTAGTCTCTCCGTTGTACAGTAGATTCTCAATTATCTTCCCGACCACATCTTTTGAGTTTGCGACCTGGATAAACATTGTAAGCAGTTTTCTTGCTATCTCGGAGTAACTATGCGATGTAGAATCTTTAGCCTCAGACTCGGGTATAGATGCTATAGCCCACATCTCCAAAAGAACATGAGAAATAACTCGTTTGCAAAGTCCTGGGGAAGGGCTAGAGTACAGCAGCGAAGATAGTCGCTTTAGAGCAAGTGCAATATCAGCTTCGCTACTCAAGATCTCAGTCTGCCTCAAGTCGACCACATCGTCAAGCTCTTCTTTTACTTTAACCTCGGCTTGTGTGATTTTCGAGTAGGTAGAAGGCTTAAGAACGTGGAGAATTGGAGCAATAAATACTTCCCAGCCAGGCGCCCCTACGATGTGTTAGCGCTTATTATCAATATGAAAGAATCGAAGAACCTGTTGCATACCTGGTGCGCCATATGCCTTTCTTCCTAATACCCCAAAAGAGATAACATGCCCTGCTACCTTGACAAGTTCTTCGCCCGCCGCACCATCTAGTAGCTCCAATAGCTGTGGTCTAATACCAGCAAACCATTCAAAGGGTTGAGTTTCTGTAGGAACCGACGAAAGCAATCTTGTAGCGGCAGACAGAGCCTCGGTTGTGATATTAGCGCCCTGTTTCTGGGGCTGTGCCGACTCGTCAGCAGTCACAGTAGCACTGGGATGTACTGCAAATACAAACTCCAGAGTACTACGAACACCATTAGGTCGGAGTGGTAGACAAGTCAATATTGCTAGGAGTTGTACACGTAGAAAATCCGGGACTGCACCGGGCTGAATTGCAGCGTTCAAGATTGGGAGCAGAGACCATGGGCTTGATCTAATTGGGGATGCATGTATAAGTCAGACTATCCTTGTGAATGATATACACATTGAGATGTCACCGAATGGATATCCAATGCCTTACTTGCCGATCAAATCCCGAAACTCTTTTAAAGCTTGAGCTCGTGTGGAAGCTTCATTGCTAGGGTCAAAAGCCACTTTCCCGCTTTCGATAACTTTCTGCTTAAGATCTTCGCGATCTGACGTTTCCCGGTAGTCATCCATCACTTGGGTCTCAGAAACTTTTCAAACTTCCAATATTGTTTAACAAAGTGACCAATATGGGTCAGCATTCAGATGAGGTTGTCATGGTGAAGTTAAACCTGATTTATAATCCAAGAGCAATGCCGGTCACGTGATGACGAGCATTAGTATTAATAGTGGGTCCCTAGCTACAAGCTCCTAAGAAGTCAATATATAAACCTTAATTAGCACTCACTCCTGAGCTTCGCGTCGTTCGCCATTCCAGGTTAATCAACATCGCGTTTTCTTTCAACAGGTGCTTCGTGCTGTCCTAGAAGGAGGCTGCTTTCTTTTTCAAGATCTAACGTTCCAATACGTTTGTTAAAACAGACCAACTCTGCCTCGACGTCTCTAACCAACTCTCTCGACCCGCCTAGACCTTTCGACTTATCCGCCGTTTCATGCGCCTCGCCTCCCCCGCAGCTCTCCGAGTTGTTGTTTTGCATCTTCGGATACAATGCCTGCGCTTTCCTTTGCGGGAAAGCCCCAGGCCCTCATCTTCTCCGGCCGGTAGCTTGCTCGTGGTTTGCTTCGAAGTCTTGTTTGAGTCCTCTCGCTAGCTACCCCAATCACAAGCTTGCTCACCGACACTAGATAGAGGAACAACACTCGGAACTTAACCCTAACGTTCCATTGGTTTGTGTCTACTTGACACTAGTTTTGCACTGTTTATAGTCGTTCTGAGCCTGGTCTGTTAAGTTGTAATGGCTCCCTTTGTCGAATCCCGAAGTGTTTTAGCAGGGAGCCTGCGATGGAAGGACCCAAAGAACACTCCCAGACACCTTAGATGTGGGCAAGAGCACAAGATTTTCCAAGTCTGAAGGGTAAATCCCCCTGGGGGGTGCTTGAAATCTGTGCTTCTGGGACATGACTCTGGCCATAACGCGATCGTTGGTTTTTAGACGCGGTACACGTCGAAGCAGCTTCGGCTCTATGGTACTTACGATGCGTACGTTGGGCTTACCCCGTCCATTGAAGGTGCAGTCGAGGATCGAGAGGGTAAGGATGCGTCTTGCTGTCAACAAACAATCAGGGTCTCTGTGTTTCCTATCACCTTTGGACTGGAATGATTGGCCTGAACCCTCGAATGAGGAGCCAACATTTCTTGAGCATCATACAGAAACACGCTGCCACGATCCTGATCCGGTTTATCATCCCGGGATTCATGACCAAGACTGCAATCCTCCGAAACCCTTTAATGCCTCTCGCACAACGCCGAAGTACCATAGCTGCTCATGCTGCCTCTTGAGTACCCTCGCCAACTACACGGCACTACTATAGCGCTACTGTGCTCAGCGTGTATCACTCTTTGGAGTGGGGTCCGGTCAGGTGCATTAACATTCTCCTATATGCTTAGTCGTATAGTCTCAGGATGACGCCAGTACCTACAGCTTCTCATCAGTTCGTGGTAATCCCACGACGGTGATTAGCTTTCCCTCTTTATGAGATGTCGGCGGCTTTTCGAACGTCTTTGTCCGCGTCTGCCCTCCATTCTAAGGAGAGGAATCAAAGTCTAGTTTAAGTTGGCAGTGCAACACACACAGAAAGTTCTTAGCGGGCCGAGTCGAGCGCTGGTGTATAGAGTGTTGTATCTTAAGAAGGGCGTGGCTGGGTCTTGTTTTGAAGCGGCCCATGATATCTAGGGCTGTCAATCGCCTCTGAGATTGGTGGTGCTAGTCCAAAGATATTGGAGATCTGCTGGTGGTGGAACAAACATGGGGTGAGGATTGGTAACTTGTACTCCCAGGACCTATCGTCAGAGTTAGTGTCAAAGTTTCGTTCTTGTCTGGGATGTCAAAGGCACCAACACCTCTTATCCTTTGTTGAGCTTCCACCGTCCAGGGAAACTCGAGTCTTTTGCGTATAAGGGGCAGGCCTATGGGCAGGTAGCCTTGGTCATCTACTCTTCTGAAATATGGCGAGTGGGTGGCCCCTCAACCTTGAGGATAAGTCTACCTTTGTATTCACCATACGAACATGTCTTTTTACTAATGAACTATTGTATAGGTCGATGTGAGAGACATCAGGGTGATGGTCGAGAAATAAGATCACGCAATCTTTTCCTATAAACTGTTCGTTGTCTATATTTTAATTAGCAAATTCGGTACAACCCTAGCTCAGGACAAACTCGCCTATGTATTATTTGTGTGTTTGTGCTATTTAGCATCTACCAACTGGCTTTCCACAGTACTACGACGGCAGGTTCCGGACGGAACCACCTCCCGAGCCGTCGACAGTAACAAAAACGCATGGATTTCGAGCATCTCCTTCCAATGTTGTGTGCAAAAAAAGAAGAAGACCGCACGTAACTTGTTAATGACCAACCAAATTTCATGATCGACTGGCAAAAAGCTGAGCGACAACTGCAGGATTCGAACCTACGCGGCCGAAGCCATATGATAGCTGAGATGGCTGTAACCATTCGAGTCATACCCTTTAACCACTCAGGCAAGTTGCCCTTATTTCGCCGGTAATTGTTCTAACAAAAGCTTTATTTATACTCTTGGCACTGCTGTGGCCCCACTATACCAACTCTCCCTCCTACAACCCTCGGGGGGGTACCTTTGAGGTCTGGTACCTTTCTTTTTCAGGTTGATGGTCGCCAACGTTTATGATCCCGATGACCGTTGTCATTCTTTTTTCTTTTATTAGAC